>CM076970.1:31730291-31957791 GCA_039105355.1 Benthosema pterotum
AATTCAATTTTTATTAAAGTGTCAAATCACAACAAGTCTTAAGACACTTTAAATATAGAGAAGAGAACCGACAAAGATCCACCCAGAGCAAGCAGAATAAAGAGAGATTAAGAGAGATTAAATAAAGCTTAGTTTGGTGCTAATCACAGATTTGTTGATCAAGGATTAATTTTAATTTGAATTGTGCGGCACCACTTAATTTTAAGCATTGCTAATCAGATCTGTGAATAAATCCTCAACCTACAATTAAAATCCATTAAACGGAGATTAAAACTTTGAACTCTGGTTAATTCATGGTTTAAATTGTGTTGTGTGTCCACCATGATGTTTTTCCGATGTAAACAAACAGCCTATAGCCGAAAGGCATTAGTGTTACTATTCATTCACATTCGAGAATGTGAGCTCAGATTAGATTTAAATTAAAGGTATTATAGGAATTTTAGCCAAAAAAACAAAAAAACAAACAAACAAACAAACAAAAAAACGTGTGTGTGTGTGTGTGTGTGTGTGTGTGTGTGTGTGTGTGTGTGTGTGTGTGTGTGTGTGTGTGTGTGTGTGTGTGTGTGTGTGTGTGTGTGTGTGTGTGTGTGTGTGTCTATTGGCTCATAATGAGCCAATAGAGTGGAGGTGGGGTGGAGTGGAAGTGGACTTTACACGCTCAATTTGACTATTACCTTTAAATAAAATATTGTGCCAGGAGCAAAGCACTAAAGTTGCCTATATTACCTTTAAATAAATGATTGCGCCAGGAGCAAAACATGTATAATAAAAAACATGCTTGCTTGCTATAAAGGCATACGCTCACAGTGCTTCTTTGGTGCTTATTACAAGGAGTATGACAGTAGGCTATCAGCAGCAATTGTGTGCATTAACATTTCTATGGCCTATTGGGTCAAGGAATGTGAAAACATCAACAACGCAACATTGGGGGGTCGGAAACGGAGCGCTGTTCATACAGCCTGAATAGGGACAAACTGGATTTGGAAATACATTGTTTTAAATTAAACGTTTTAAATTGAATTAATCATAAAATTTGACTGGATTTAAATGGTCTCCTATTTTTCCTTGAGTGCTCTTTTGCTTTCTTTTTCATTTCCATGAATCCATCTGATATATGCTGCCATGTTTACATTTAAACAACCTCTCCTGCTGAATCAAATTTCAAAGCAGTGGTGCAACATTAATCGATTGACATTAATCCAGTTTTACTGTGAAAAATTAAAACCAAAAGCCAAGATTAAAAGGGTGGTTTAAAACTAAACCAGTTCAGTGGTGTCACTGAATTTGTATAGATATACCTTGAAACCAGATTAGGGCTTAATCCCTCTTGGTGCAAATGACCCATAGAACACTTTTCTAAACAATATTGCATAGTTAATAACAAAGTTGTTTTATAATTCTTCATGTCTAAATAATTTCTAAATAAGACTGACTAATCCCATCCCATTGCACCCAGGATTTGTTGGAGTGTTGGGTTTAAGCCAAAGTGATGCCGTTTATTGCTGCTGTGAGCATTATTTGTATTAAGCTATAGTCAGTTTTCTTTTCTTTAGGCCCTCTGGGAAAACTCCCTGCAATCTTATTAATGGATTCTGAGATATTTCTATAATATTGCATTCACATCTTTCAAATTTATCATTTTAGTTATCTTAATTTTAGAGTAGACAGATGAATAGAGGATACAGTTCTCTACATTAGTTCTCTAATGAGTGGAGAGCCTATTTTCAAACTAATGTTCACCGTAATGTGGGGTCAGATAATGCTGAATAGTCGATCCTACTGTACAGTACGATTAAAGAATATCTTTAAATCTTACAATCGTACATCTCAAATGCTTTGATTGACTGATGATTGATGATTAAAAAAACAATTAAAAGACACAAGGTGTGATTGTTAATCTCACACCCTACGGATCGCTTTCCACAAAGCATATGGTAAAGTGACACGGCATGTGCCAGACAGGAGGATGTTGAGAGCTATATATACAGTATGCCAGGTAGAGGTACTGTATATATAATGAATGCGCTGTAGCGAGAGGATGGAAGAAAGTTGATGTACTGTACAACTACTAATACATACCATTCTACTCTTTCATCTACTGTTGGTAGAAATTAAAACAGCAAAACTTGACACTTCAAACCCTCTATACTTAATAAACTTAATAAACTTGTTCGTTCATTTTCCCCTTCTCTCCACTGCCTGGAGAAGGTTCTTATCGAGTACATGGTGCAGAATAGTTCTTTCAACAACAGAATCACCAGCACTTCAGAGAAATGTCCTTTAGGTAGCTTTTATTTAATTAGGCATGGATGAGCAGCATACAAACACGTTTCGGCAGAGCCTAACGCAGCGTGCTTAATTAGATTTTTTTTAAGTACCTAAAGGACATTTCTGTGAGTGCTGGCGATTCTTCTGTTTTGAAACAAATTAAACTGCATACATTGCTATTATTATTATTATTATTATTATTATTATTAAGGCAGGGGAGATATGTGCTTAACTAAGTCCTAAGTGGATTGCGGGGCAATGGTCTACACATGCCAGACAACTGGTATGGTCCTTTAACTTAAAACTGTGCTTGCATATGGATTTTCTTTTGTTTGTTACTAAATGTACTGTTCTCGCTGTGCTACAGTTGATATAGGTAGTTCGCATTATAGAGCAGTAGCTGCAATGAGTGATGTACATTACAGTATGAATATAAAACTTAGTTGACCGTGATCCTAACTCCGGGCGGTGGATGTTTTTCTTTTATCCCAGCTTCACTCTGGAGCCTGAGCTTTATTTTGGCACGGTCCCCAAGGCTGAACACTGAGCCAAAGACAGACGTCCCATGAATATCAGATGAGGCCTGGAGGTCCAACAGTTCTAAACCGCTTAAAATACCCCCTCCCCTGTAGTGCGTCCATGCCATCTCCTAGCTGGTTCTGTGTACAATCTGGCCACAACAAGGGCTGGGAGAGTTTGGAAATGGCCATCGAACAGATGTCAGCCTCAGTCAGCATACGCCCGGTGTCAGGGTCAGTCAGGGACGGAGGGCGGGGGGATCTATACTTCCTAAGAAAACCAGGTCCTTCTGAAGGCGAGCACAGTTCTGTGATTAAGGTTTTATCTTAAATCCTCCTCCCATTGGCATATCAGTAATGCTTGTTAGGCTGGTGGCGGTCGCTCGCACCATGCGAGACTGCATGTGTGTGTCCCACTTTGGTGGTAAGTGGAGCTTGGCCAGCTAATGAGACTTTCACCGGCCCCAGGCTTATGATGCAGGCCCAACGTCTGTTGTTATACCATGACATTTCTTTATCTCAACCTGCTTGTGGGTGATAGTGTATGAAACAGACATCGTTTTGTCATATGTTATTGTGTGTGTGTGTGTGTGTGTGTGTGTGTGTGTGTGTGTGTGTGTGTGTGTGTGTGTGTGTGTGTGTGTGTGTGTGTGTGTGTGTGTGTGTGTGTGTGTGTGTGTGTGTGTGTGTGTGTGTGTGTGCGAGTGCGCACATATGCCTGCATGTGATTGTGCTGAGACATACAGTACCGTGAACTGGCTCTTGATTAACTACTTAAAGGGAAATTTCACCTATTTTCGGAATTGTACAGGGTGTGCACAAAGGGGAACCCTCAGAAAAAAACGTCTTAAAAGAAAAGTAACATGGTTAAACACAGACCTCCATTTCTAGGAAACACAGAATAGGGGAACTTTTTTATTAGGTCCACACAACACTTACATTAATGACATAGTAAAATGTTGAAGATTCCCCCTTAACAGCTGGATACTGACCAGGCTAGTGGTTCATATATCAAAGAGATCACAGGTCCTACTACACGAAATCCCTTTGCGGAAATGATCTATTTGCAGTAGGCCATTTTGCCTGCCCTGAATCAAAATGTTAAGTGGTTAAAGGTATAGTATGTGATTTCACTTATTGTTAGTTCTTTCTTCTTTTTTGGCTAACCCTCCCTGCTATAGAGTGTGGTGGTGACTAGTTTCAGTTTGGGCTTTGGGAGAAAAGCCCAATCAGGTTTGAGTGGGGGTGGACCGTGGTGTACAGTATGTTGGCCTGATGCATTTCCAAATCACCCAAATCATTTAATGGTCCTTTAAGACCATTACATCACTTTAATATTTTATAGATTTAGTTTAAAACCTCCAACCATTATTCAACCTTTCTTTCCATAACTCAGTCTCATCCTGACTCCGGCGGTATTTAGCGGCTCTTCGTTCATCTCTGTGAAGTGTGCATACTTAAAAACACAGATGGCCAATGGCCATTCTTTTCAATGTGTGGAGACAGCTACTGCTCAAACTGTCAGCTCTCGCCTCCCAGCAACTTTTTCTTCATACTTCTGTCATATCCTCATCGTCAAAGCCCCTTCCCCAGAGCCCCGCTGAGACCTGCATACAAATGTGACGGCACGCAGCCACCCCTGACGGGATTTCATTTTTTTGACAGACAAGGCTGAGAATGTGCCTCTGTGCACGAAATGCAAACATAGAGGGCCGACCCTCCTTTGCATTCCAATCCGATCAAATTAACCTCAGTCAAATCAGCGCACGGAGGCATGAATTAATCATTACACCACCGGCCAGCTAATGAGGAGGCCATGATAGTGGACAGGCCTGCAGGCACCAAGGGACCGTCCGTAACCATGGGCTACACGCCGGTGTAACGCCAGTGGATATAGACAGGATTTTAGAGGAGCACAACACAACACAGAATCATCTTATATTGGAGAACAAAGCTCCAGGCTGCTGTGTTACAGGGGAGCTGCAACCACACGAGTATAGAGGAGGGAAAGAATAACATAGCGTGTCTTATGTTATATTGTGTAGAGAGGAAGCTCAGGCCCATGGGCTTTACAGACTTGGGCAAATATAGAAAAATAGGACTTTGTGAGAGATGGGGGGTAAGAGACACAGAGGAAAATAAAGACAAAGGATATAGGGTAAAAAGTACTAGAGAGAGAGAGAGAGAGCGATGTTGAGTCTACCACAGCAATTTCCCATTTTACCAGGCACTTCAGAGTGCTCCACTTACACAAAATGAGCTCATTATTTAAAACCCCAGAAAATGGCATTGCACAGAGTTAGTTCAATTCCACTGAACAAGGAAGCAGTCTGCGGTTCCAAACTGTTCAGGAGCACCTCGTAGGGGTGTGTGTTTTCTCTCATATCGATTTAAACTACACAGTTTGCATCATGTACGGTACAAGCAGTCTCAAAGGACTGTGTGTGCGTGTGTGCACGTGTGTTTATGTGTATGTGTGCATGCGTGCAGGTGTGTATGTAGCAACGAGGGGGCTTGTTAAAGGAATGAGGCAGCAGAGGCACAGCTGAGCTGAGCCATGTAGGAGGCTGCAGACACATGACGCCTCTCTCTCTCTCTCCCTCTCTCTGCTCCATGCATGCAGCGCGTAGACGTGCTTTATTCTAGAGAGAGATAGCCAAACAGATAGATGGAGTGATACACATCGAGAACGGGGCCAAACACAAGTGAGTCAAGTGGAGTCCTGTGCCTAGAAACACATGCAGGGAGAGGAGAGGAGATTGGAGCACTTGAAAGGGATCGGCAGCGTGTTGCGAGAGAAGGTTGACAGAAACTACAGAACAGTGCACCTTCCTTGAAAGGGGGATAGATAACGAGAGAGGAGAGGAGATGAGATGAGAGGAGAGGAGAGGAGAGGAGAGGAGAGGAGAGGAGAGGAGAGGAGAGGAGAGGAGAGGAGAGGAGAGGAGAGGAGAGGAGAGGAGAGGAGAGGAGAGAGAGAGAGAGGGAGAGAAGGGCATTGGTGTCTCCATCTCCGTGCACATTGCAATACATTATTTAACATGGATTCATAGTAACAATTGTGTGTGTGTGTGTGTGTGTGTGTGTGTGTGTGTGTGTGTGTGTGTGTGTGTGTGTGTGTGTGTGTGTGTGTGTGTGTGTGTGTGTGTGTGTGTGTGTGTGTTGCTTTGCATGTCTGGAAGGTATGTCTCTAGTACTAGACAGTTTTATGTTGCTGTGTTTATACATGGCTGTGGAGCAGCATGGTTGTTTGCGGGAAGCAGAACATTAATTATTACGGCTCAGACTCAGCAGGGTTTGGTATATCTGCATTTCCCCCGTTTGATACAGGGTTTCACGATTTGTGCCAGGCAGGACAGATCGAAAATGAATTAAAAAAAAAAAAACTCTTTGTACTCGAGGAAGCAAATTCTCTGTAACGAACACGATGCACTGCTGCTCATAGAGGGGAAAGTCAGTGATGAGGAGCAAGAGTGGTGCATATTATTATAGCTATGTGCTCCTCGGTTAATCACTTTATTTATTTATAACAGAGAGATAGAACATCTCGGCAATGGGTCAAAATATACAGAAAGAGAGAGAGAGGGAGGGAGAGTGCCGAAACAAGCAGAAAGTCTTGTTCAAGGTTGAGAAAACAGACTGTGTTGGAGTAAAAGCAGAGAGGAGGAGGAGGAGGAAAGATAAATGAGCCAGGCTGTGTTAAAGGATTGCAAATTCAAAGTGGATTGTGAAACGGAGAGGGTTAGAATGACCCCCCCCCCCAACACACACACACACACACACACACACACACACACACACACACACACACACACACACACACACACACACACACACACACACACACACACACACACACACCTCCAATCTCCCCACTCACTCAGAGTCACATGCACCCCTCATCCTCCTCCCTCTATACCTTCTCTCGCCCACTCTCTCTCTCTCTCTCTCTCTCCTCTCTCTCCTCTCTCTCTCTCCTCTCTCTCCCCTCTCTCTCCCTCCCTCTGTAAACCTGGCACCCTCTATTTCTCTCACACTCTCTGCTGCAGTCAACGAAAAAATATAATACACAGACCTGTGATCTTAACCATGTCGCCGTTTCTTTTGTTCTTTTCGCGCTGAAGGCTGGTATATGTACGCGGAATACAGGAATACCAGAGGAAAGCGACTTTCTTTTCTTCTTCCGCTGCACGGCGATCGTCTTTTAATGGCATTTTCAACCCAAGACTTACCTTCCTTGACCTAAACTGCAGGCACGTGAAGCGTTCGGAACAGACTGCGGTGTGGCACATTTATAGGCTACCGTATAGGCTCCGTATGCGTGCACCGTTCGCGATCTTTTAGACGTGCAAACTGCGATCCTTTAATTTGTAGCGCATCTTCGAAGAGAGAGAGAGAAAGAGTCGTGGGTATGTAGGCGAATGAACAAGCAAAGGAGACATGACAGTCATACCGATATCAAACGCACAGATTCTTATCCGTTAATAGGCTGCAGAAAATAAATCGAATCCGCATTTTTAGTGTTTTATAAAGACCGAAGGGGGTGGTTATCACCACCACGCTCTGCTGGTTTGTCTCGTTTAATAAAACCAAAGTTAATTTGAAAGGAGCTCAACTAGACTACAATTCAGCACCTGGACAGCGCCAATAAGGTGCCTGCCCTGCATGGCAAGGGATCAGTTATAGTTGGCGAATTAGATCAAATCTTGTGGCCCTCTTCAAAGGGACCTTTTGTTAATCGAACTGGCAAGTTCAATTAGCACACATCAAGTCCAGCCGTCCCCTATTATCATTGACCCCATCTGTCTCTGTTCATTACGTGTGGGTTCTTCTCCAACCGGGTATTGATTTGCGTTAAACGTGTTGGGACTGTAGCGAGGATCGTTCGCCAAAAAACACTTAAAAAAGAAACCCGGCAGCTCAGATTGCAGTACTTTCTACCGAGTTTCACGGCGTCTAATAATTCAACACGTGGCTAAACAAAATTATATTAGGATTGCCATCATGACTTTTTAGCAGCACTAAAACTAAACTGGATTTCCACTTGGCTGAAGTAACGTGACATATTGCCTATATCCATCAGGAAAAAAAGTAAAATAGACTATGTAAAAATATGCTCTCGTGTCAGACTCTCATGTAAAAGCAAGGCGATGCACATGCAGTCCATGAACCTACAGCGCACTTGACGTCGCAGAAGAAAGTTGAGCGGCTGGTATACAGTAGGAGTTATATTAGCCTACATAGCTCCACTGACTGCCCTCCTCGATTGCCTGATATTTTAATCCATTGACTGAAAAGACTGAACCACCAACTTCCACCATGGCTCGTCCTCTCCATCCCATGAGCCAAACTCTACCACGAGGGGACCTGCACCGCCGCTCCATCTCCAGCCGCTCATCCTTCATCCTCGCTGCACAGCTGACTTTCCTCCTCCTCCTGTCTTGGTCCTGCCCGGCTCTAGGCAAGAAGAAGCTCTACATCGGAGCTCTGTTCCCCATGAGCGGCGGCTGGCCCGGCGGGCAGGCCTGCCTGCCTTCCGCTCAGATGGCCCTGGACCTGGTCAACAAGAGGACCGACATCCTGCCCGATTACGAGCTGGAACTTATACACTATGACAGCATGGTGAGTATTAAATATTCACCCCGGCTTAGCCCTACAACGACTTCCCCACGCTATTAGAGATCATCAATCATTCACTGGGTTTGTCATTAGTGTAGTGCAGGGAAGACGAACGAACACCCTGCAGACCTGTGTAGATACCGGCTATTAAAAGTGTCCCTGGAGTGATCTCTGCCGGAAGAGTTTAATTACATGTTGGATTATAGTAAAGTTCTACAAGGGGCTTCGTTACAGTAATAGGCTGTGCATTGTGCTTGCAATTAAAGGAATAAAAAATGAGAGAGAGAGGGAGAGAGAGACAGAGCAAGCAAGTGCATATGGTCATAAACAAGCTATATACATTAAGGTTATGGCCCCCAGAGAAATGCTGTGCCATATTAATTGCATCCGTGTGCATGTTTCCATAAGTGCTGAAGGTGCAGGCTTGTGAAGTGTACAGATCGACTGTACATTCAAATGCAATACTCATGGTGTAATGGCCGGGCTGTTTGGTGGTCACCTCATCAACTCTCCTGGTCCTTCGATTTCCATTTCGCTCTGACTCCCACACGGGTCAGAGTCACCCGGCTCTCGGCTGCTTCATTTTTCTGTCATTCAGAATCAGCCTCCTCCTCTCTCGGTCACTCTCTCTCTCACCCACGCCTCGTGCTCTTTCCTTCATTCTGTTGCTCTCATTCTCGGTCCTCCACCTTGCTCTTCTTTGTCCCCTTCTCTCTCTCTCTTTGTCCTAATGGCATTCCTGTGATCACGCACTCCACTGTCACCACTGTGTATACACAGTTAAGTGCATTCTGACTGGGTAATGTTTTCCTTAAAGCTTTGCCACCATACCGGTATAGTTCCGAACCTTTCTGCATTGGAACCCATTAGTTTCAGACACAGGAAAGGGGGTGTACTGTAGAGGTTGGCATGACTACAGTAACCAAGACAACTGCAGTTCAAACAAACAGATTTGGGTCGATGCAGGAACAGGAAGAATCACATGCACCTTACTATTGTTGCGTGAACAGGAACAGATGGATCATGTGGGTGATGTAACCCCATATGTATGAGGAAAGCCGCAGTGAACGCTGTTAGCTAAATGTCAAAAGTGCCGGTTGGAGCAGCCATCTATCATAGGCACTTAACATGACCACAGACTAGTCTATTGAAGTGCTCTGCCAGGGCAGCTGCAGGATGAGAGGTGTAGCCCTGCAGACAGGAGTAAATACACGCTGATGGATCTACTAGCCATTACCATTCAGCACCACAGACACCTATGCCAAGAGCGAAAAATGCCTGTGTCATCAAGAGGCAAACCAACCAGAAAATCTCTCACTCGCTAGTGGATTTAGTTATTCCCCCATACCTTGCCCGTGATCGTGCAGATACACTCATTAAATATCTGTCCATGCAGGCGATATGGTCGTTAAATTTGAAGACCCGTCTCAAAGGACGATGTGGTAGGAGGACAAGGAGGTGACGTAGAAAGTGAGACGGATGCATTTGGCCATGCATCTCATTTGAATGCGTGGGATAGCAGTGACGGTGATTTCCCCCAAGTGTTGGTAGCTAAATCAATGAGTCCGTTACCACGCATACCACCCTGGATTACTGTCAGGTTTTGTTTACAATTTAAATCGTTTGATCCAGGAGTGGAGAGGGGCAGAGGACAGCGTACTCCAACTCCCCCGCTAGCGAGCGTGTCCACATAATATCATTAAACGTGGGAGGGAGTAATAACTGATATAATCATAGCACCATATTGTATTTTATGAATGGGTTACTTTTAGTTAACCTTCAGGATACTTTTCCTGACAAAAGAACAAACTGTCTGTTGTATTGTGTTGTTGTATGGGTTGAATTTTGGGACCCAGCGGAAATCAGCTGGTGTTTTTTAAATGAATTTTTATTTTTACAATTCTGTAACCAATTTTAAGACTGGGTTAATTACCTAATGTGACCCTTGGCTCTACACACCTGGTTGGATGTAGCGGGTGGAAGGAACACGTTATTACAACCACAACCAGTTCCTCTCCCCTCCAACAGGCACCCTGGGGGAGGCAGTTTAGACACCAGGATTACTGCATGTTTTTGTGAGGGTACCTACACTAGGGGACACAGGGAGAAAATGTAAATTTCACACAGAAAGACCCTTTCGCCAACTCCACCTCAGGTATGGGTACTGATGGTGTGGAGTAGCAAGGCTTTTATGCTTGATTAATACTTAATGCATTGTTAGCATGAAAAACAAACTACTGTATAGTATAAATTAGGCTGTAGAATTCAGTAATTAACCAGAGCCGTGGACTTATTATTTTTCTGAACTTTATTTAACCCTAGAACAACCCTTTCCATATTTTTGGTGTTATGTACTGTGCATATTGCATTATTAGAGTAGGCTATATACAGTTTTATTTTGTAGGACACTCACATTTATTATTATTTATGAAATCATATACAAGGTCCCCGCTGCAATTATACAGATTATGACTGACATTTCTATGGCTCAAAGCCTGCTTATTTTCTCTGTCATCATTGACTTTTCAACAATTGTTTAGGCTTACAAAAATGCAGCGAGGACACAACTCTGACAGGAAGCATATGTTAGAATATGTTATGAATCAATCATTAATGTTACGGTATGCCTTTATCCATCATCGCTCAACCAATCAATTTTTGTTCATCCATATTGTCTGTCTGTGTCTCTTGTCTATTCATCCCGTGCCTTGTGCATGTTGTTTTTAAGAAACGTGACCCATAGGAAACGGCTGCATGCTCGGCATCCCCCGAGTGTGCCTGGAAGAATTTACGATTTGCAATTTAGGCGTTTAGCCGGCGCTCCCAGCAAGAGCGAGGTACAAAGTGCAAGATGGGAGTAAATGGCATGGACAGAGCTACGAGGGGGGTGGGGTTGGGCAGGAGGTAGTGGGGATGCTGTTGGGGTTGGGAGTCTGCAGTGTGTTGCTAACAGCCCCCCCGGGAGTCTGGCTGGCTCACCAGTGGCTCTCAAATCCCCAAACACGACGGTCAGACAACCAGTGTGGCTGAAGCGATAGTGTTGGTTCTGGTTCCCCTACATTCATTTCCCTGCCAGATGAGCATGAATCCTCACTCGCCCCGAATCAGTCATGCCTGTTCACGCTGCAGTTAATTGGGCCTCGCAATGATAATTGTCCTTTGTGTCTCATGGAGTCAACGTGATTTATGTAAATGTAGATTTGTACTGATTTGTCTCATTACTAATATTCGCGGGGGGGACCCGTTTCTTATTCTGCCAGAAGAAGAGAAGAAGTATTGTTCATGTAGAGCACAATGACATTTGCATAATTATAGCTTTATCGAATCAAAATCCATGCTCATTAGTTTTGTGTTTATTTATTTAATTAATTTCTGTCTTTGCCACTGTACCAAAATGTCTATATCCGAGTCCATTCTGTGGTCCTACTGTGTCTGCTGACCCCCTCTCAACCGCAGGATCAATGATCACCCTTCCCACACCATTATCATTTAAATTGCTTATTGATTTTTCATTGAGTGTAAGCTAAGAATAAAAACCCCAATGCCATGCGTAAGGTGTGGACTCCAAAGACAATAGAGCCTCACCTAGTGGGTAAATGTTTTTCCCAACGTCAACACAGATGAATGTTGCCCCCCCCACCCCCTTCTCAGGAGACACGATCTCATCTGGGTGTCCTTGAAACGTGGCTCACCTTGTCGCACTCTCCCAGGCTGTTTGTGTATTGCTGTGAACAAACCGCTGTAAAATGAATTGCCGAGTCTCTCTGTCCGGCACACCGTGCGTTTTACCTTCCACATTATGTTTGTGAGCCACTTAAAAGCCCTAGTGGAGTGCAGTAAGAAATGCCTATACCTCCATTTTCATTTGATCGCTCTTTCTTAGCCCCACTCTCCCTCACCCCTCTAATTGTTATCAAGTTTGTGTGAGTGTGAGTGTGTGTGTGTGTGTGTGTGTGTGTGTGTGTGTGTGTGTGTGTGTGTGTGTGTGTGTGTGTGTGTGTGTGTGTGTGTGTGTGCGCGCGCGTGAGTGTGTGCATGCATGTACACTTTAAAAGGGGGGATAGACCGCATACCTAACCATCCTAGCAGATGGCACAGGATCTCCAACAACCCTTAAAAGAGTCAAGAAAGACTAATCAGAAATACAGTACTATACTCTGAATCAGCTGAAGTGTAGTTGTGCATTCTGGTACTTATTCTAGTTGTGAAACCAGGGGCTCAGGCTTTTTGTCGCTTGTCTCTCCCTGTTGAGCTATGGGCAGTTATAGATTTATTGGTCCTCCCCCACAAGTGCAAAGGTGCATTCAATAAAATCTAAAATCTCATATTATTAGTAAAAGTAAAGTGCCCTCTGCATAGAGATACAAGAATCCATGATAAGAGCAATTTAAAACCAATAAAATGCAATTATAATTTATTGGTCCCCCTGCACAGTAAGGTGTGAAGGTGCATTCAATAAAATCTAAAATCTAATTATAAATATAAGTAAAAGTAAAGTCTCTCTGCATAGGTATACAAGAATCAATGATAGGGGTAATTTGTATGTACTGTATGTATGTATGTATGTATGTATGTATGTATGGATGTATGGATGGATGGATGGATGGATGGATGGATGGATGGATGGATGGATGGATGGATGGATGGATGGATGGATGGATGGAAGGAATTAAAATGGTGATGTTTAAAAAGGCAAAAATGTCTTTGCCGTAAAAAAAAATGTATGTATGTTGTTTTGTGTTTGTTTTTTTGCAGTGTTTTAGAGCGTTTCTTTTACCTGTTGCATGCTGGACATGAATATCCCAATTTGGGACCTGCCAATAAAATATCCCTCCCCTCCTCTGTCCCCAGTGTGATCCAGGTGAAGCTACCAAACTTCTGTATGACCTTCTGTACACTGAGCCCATTAAGATTGTCCTGATGCCAGGCTGCAGCTCCGTGTCCACCCTGGTGGCTGAGGCAGCCCGCATGTGGAACCTCATCGTGGTATGTTTCGCTTTCTCTCTTTCTCCCTGCCTCTCTTTCTGAATTGCGGGTCTGATGTTTACTACACAGTCCTTGGCACATCCTAAGCCCAATCCTCACCTTATATCTTGCATCAACTTGATGGATGCTGATGTTGCTTGACAACACAGATTTTACTCAGTGTGTTGGTGCTCATCAAATCTGTCTATAACAAGCCTCGTTTTTTGCTTTTTTTTTGCCACTAGAGCAATTCTTTTCAAAATTCAGGCAAGGACTTGGAAAGGAGAGACTTGGCATACACTGGTATTACTGTGTGCCAATTTAATGCCCAGTGGAAGTGAATCTGACTCTCCAAGGCTACGTTGGCGATGCTTGAGTGCATGCCTCCGTCAGCCTTGCTTGAGTGCATGCCTCAGTCAGCCTGCCACATTGACAAGGCAGCAGGCACTCCTGACCGCACTCTGCAGGAGAATATTAACCTGTTGGAAAATGGGCACAGGAACTTCTGAAATACTAGTTCAGAATACCAACTACACTGTGAAGAAACCACACAACATGGCTTCATTCATTCATTCATTCATTCACAGTTCATTCATTCATTCATTCATTCATTCATTCATTCATTCATTCATTCATTCATTCATTCATTCATTCATTCATTCAATTCACAGTGCTGGAAGTAAGAGCAAGTGTCATCTAGGGAAGTGATTTTCAATGTTATTTACTTCACAGACTCCCAGTTTGATACACATTAGTTCAATGGTTTCCCACTGAATGGCAGCCATGGTAACTGGATATTTGAACCGTTTACCGTTTATTTGTATGATTTATGTGTGAATGTTTGAACTCTTGGAGAAACAGGAGAACAAAATTAAATTTAATATAGAGTAGACTATTTTTCCAAACATGCAAAACATACTTTAAATATGCATATGCAAAACATACACATATAGCATTTTGCCAATAGCCTTTGCCTTTGTTGTGTCACTGTCACTGTATAGCCAAAGTCATCATATACCTGTATACAGGATGTGTGTTAGGCTGTGCAACAGTGACACTTGATTGTGAAAACTAGCCAGACCCAGCCAGGGAGAGACTCATCCAGGGACTCAAGGTCACACATAGCTGTCTACTTTGTATAATAATAATAAACTTTATTTATATAGCACCTTTTTGAACAGTGTCCCAAAGTGCTTAACAACATAATTAAAACAATCAAACAACAACACACAACAACAAATAGAAAGAGTAGTAAACAGTAAAACAATAAACAAACAGGGTGTTAGGTTTAAAAGGCCTCTCTGTAAAAATGTGTTTTTAGTTTTGCTTTAAAACTTGGGAGGGAATTTGCCAGCCTGATGTCCAGTGGGAGTCTGTTCCAGAGCCTGGGAGCCCTGGAAGCAAAGGCCCTGTCACCCCTGGTCACCAGATTAGTTTTAGGTACCTCTAGCAGAGCTTGTATATTTGTGTTTGCACCACTCGATTATCAACAAATTTACCTGTCTGTAATTGTCCTGTTCAAAAACAGGGCATAACTGCAGAGAGAGAGCTCATAAGTACAGTAGGCATGTGGCCTCTTTTGGAACAGAACTATTACAGATCAGTTTTGTTGATATTTTCTGGCTAGGCCATTTCTCGAAATGATTTACCAACCGGTTGGCTGAAATAGTAACCTTCGAGCAGCCTGTATGCCCGAATGGAGCTCTTCCATCATCATGCAATCGTTATTTTTCGTGAGCGGTGATTTCAGTAGCCTAACTATTTCAGTTGAAATCCATGGTGTCAACCTACGTGTGGAGAATAATCCTTTACAGTTCCGTGAGTGGCTATTTTGGAATCATAATACAGGGGAGCATGAGCATGACAGGCTGACAGCTCAGAGCTTAGTGCAAGCGCAGCATTAATGTCATCCCCCTCTTTGGGGAATGTTGGTAAAGTGCACTCGCACAAAAAAAGTCCCCAGACGTGCCATCCCTTCATTTTTCATGAATGCGGCGATTTTAGAAGGGGCTTTTTTTAAGGACTGTAGGTCATCGAGAAGAGGATCTGAGAGTGGATCTGTCTATCCGGGGCTAATCTCACAAACTGCTTGACTGACTTTTCTTCCATAAAGTTTTATATTTCTAAGTTTCTAAGTTTAAAACTTTCTTTAATGCAGCAAATCAGTGGCAACGTCTGAACTAATAAAAATGCAATTGACAATGAGCAGAGAATTTACGTCATATATGTCATACGTATATGAGTGAATCTGACGCCCCTCACTTTACTCTGTCGTGATTTTGTTTTTGTTGTGAGCTTGTGTGACCTGTATATCCTCTGCACGGTCTGGACCTTGTCATTGTTCACTTTATAACACAGAGCCCACACTCTGTAAGGGATCAATGAAAGATTGTTATTGGTTACTAAGGAACTGAACCTCATTTACTGTGGCTCGGCTGAAGGATATTGAGACAAACAATACAGCATTGTTATCCTATAATCCTTTTCTCATTCTGCTGCCTCCCTTCCCTCTTCTCTCCCGTGTTCTTCCTATTTTTCTTCTACACAGTACAGTGACATCCTCATAGAGTTTACAAAAGGAATGAAATGGACCCGTATTTGGTTCTATTTTCTTTAAACTCTAGTTAGTCACTCTGTAACGTGAACTAAACATGCGTAGGAAATCTAAAAAACGAATTGACGTCATCCATTCCTGAACTCTTCCAGGCTTGTACCTCTCATAAGCCTAAATGTGAAGTTTCAAAAAGCTTAAGAAGAAGTAGGTCGGGAATGGCTTATTGTCGGTATCAGTCAGTAACACGTTGGAGTCTATCCTCGTTACAATGCACTAGACTCCTGAGAGATGGATTGCGGAGGTGGAGTGCCACACCTACCATGAGCTCCCAATACTTCCCTCACGACTTGCCGTACCCAAGCCCTGCTACTGCCTGGGATCAAACCCGTGAACTAATTGCTACTGTGTAAAAGTGGTGTCTGGGGGGCTCCCTTGGGGTCCCAATGTTGATTGCCTTGTGTTTACATGCCTGCGTGTCTCTGCTCTCTCTGTAGCTGTCGTATGGTTCCAGCTCCCCGGCTCTATCCAACCGCCAGCGCTTCCCCACCTTCTTCCGCACGCACCCGTCCGCCACACTGCACAACCCCACGCGCGTGCAGCTCTTCCAGAAGTGGAAGTGGACCAAGATCGCCACCATCCAGCAGACCACGGAGGTTTTCACATCGGTGAGAGAGGAGGAGGAGAGACATTAGGGACTTTAAGCAGATAATGGCGACGTCTCCACTACAGCAACAGGAAGTTGATCCGTACTCGGTAGATTAACCTGTTTGCCGTAGCATTACACATTAATGTAGTGTCCACAAGTTACAACGTCTGTTTGACACGCTGCATAGCTGCGTCACCGTGGTAACCCCTTGCGTATGATTGTTTGCTTAACGATTTTGACAACTACGGTGAATGCGTCATAGCCCCATACTTCCGTCAAGGGAGCTGTTGTAAAAAGAGTAGATGCTTAAAGTCCCTATTATAGCGCTGTAGTGGTGGTCAAAGTATTGTAAGTCAACTCCAGCATATATGAGTTAAAGTATACATGCTTATGGTCACATTATCAACTACGAAGAAATAAATAAGGTCCGCACACTGGATTGAAGCTCCAAACTAAAGGTGTATATTTATTTCACCATGAGGATGACGTTTCGAGCCTCACGGCTCTTCATCAGATGCTGAACATGGAACACAGACACCAAGATATACCCAGTCAAGTGTCACATGACCAGACACAGCTGGTGCACATCAATCAACAATCAAGGTGCAGACAGATTATCAACTACAGCTGATACATTATCAACTACAGCTGAAAAGTTGCTTCAGGTATACAGTAGTGTAATTTACATTGTACAGTAGGGCTAAATTTTATTTTTTTATATCAGTACATTGCTGTATTAATCCGTATTCATAAATAACTTACTCACCCACGCAGCCTTGAATTTAATTCATGGAGATTTCTTTTCAGTACAATGTTTGTATTCTGAAAAGTTCTGTGAAACGTATCCAAAAATACAAATATTCTAGTAAACGTAAGCTTCATTACTGTCCACCACTGTTAGTGACGCGCTGTAACATTTTTTTGTGAGCTGCCATGTTGGTTTTCGCTTTGTTTGTTTGTTTGTTTTTGTGTCACATTTCCCGTGCCGCCACCTCATCAGCAAAACAGGGACTCGGAGCGATGCCGACGGTGGCGACTGATGAAATTGCTTCTCATTTCTCATTTCCTCTCTTTCCCTCTGCTGTGTCTTATCTCGCCCATCTTCCTCCTCCTCCTCCGCCTCTCACACCTTCGTCGTCTATCCCGTGATTGCCCCCATTGCCACCGGCGCGCTCTTCTTTACCTGCTGTCTTATCGTGTTTGTGTGCTCACTCTCTCTCACCCCCCCCCCCCCTCCTTTCCTTTCTTTGACTTTATTTGTTTGTTTAGAAGTGACAATGCACAATTGCGCTGTTCAACAGCGAACATGATCTCATCTAAACGTGGTGGATTATAGCCAGCAGCTAATTTCCATCGGTAGTTCTTTTTTTCCTTTCCTTTCTCCTTGGTGTCATCATCATCATCATCATCATCCCACCTTCCCCCTCCACCTCCTCCTCCGCTACGCCTCTTCCCCTCGCTGCTAATTGGATGACAGTTTCCCCACACCACCCACTCTCTTTCTTTCTTTCTCTCTCTCTCTCTCTCTCTCTCTCTCTCTCTCTCTCTCTCTCTCTCTCTCTCTCTCTCAGCCTGTTCCTGCTGTTATGACTGGGTGTCTCTCTATCTTTTCCGTTCCAGTCATTATGTGATCATTATTTTCATCAGCCCACCCCCCTTTTTGTTCCTCCACGTCCCCAACCATTGTCTCATGGCTTACTGTTACTCTCTCTCTCTTTCTCTGACCCGCTCTCTGTCTCTCCTCTTCGCGTTCCCTCTTTCCCCTCTCTCTTTCCTTCCCTCTCTCAATCTCTCGCTCTTATTCTCCCGTTCCCTGCCCCCCCCCCCCCCTTCCTTCTCTGTCTGACAGACTCTGGATGATCTAGAAGAGAGGGTGAAAGAAGCTGGAATTGAAATCAGCGTCCGTCAGAGTTTCCTCACCGATCCGGCGGTTGCTGTCAAAAACCTCAAGGTGCCTCCTCAACTTTGTCTTCCTCCCGTTCCATCCCACTCCAGCCCACTGCATCCCCCCCTCAGCCTTTTCTATTTATCCCCCGCTGCCGTGGCAACTGCCAGGTGATTGAACGCAGGAGATCAATCAGGCTAGAGCTGATGAATCCACCCGCCCTGGAGCTCACTGTGACCAACACCAGACATCAGGGCCGCCGGCCCTGGCATGGCACAAACACATCTTAGTGGAGAGACTCCAGTTAGCCAGTGGAACACATGCTGTTCCACTGGTTTTTCCAAATCGTTTTGGACATTTTCCCAGTTTTTAACACATATTCAAAAAGTGGCAAAACCATTGCAGATCTACAACCTCAGTTGTGACATTGTGAACTTGACGTATTATTGCTATTTGTCATTTCTAGGGTTTAAGTCGTTAATAGACCTTTCAGTAAGCATACGTGTGATAATAAGCATTACGTGTGATAGACAAGCCCCTCCACCAATAGTTGTCCTACCTGTACATGATAAAATATTGTTTTCAAAGAAGTAAATGTCCCTCATTTACTTCTGTTCCCCTCCATCCTCCAAATGTGCGTAAGGAGGAGAGACTTGGCACCTACTTTTACATAACCTTGCCTAACATGCCGGCCTAGTTTTTTTGGTGTTCTAAGATTAATTGGGCCCTCGCTGGAGGAACCATGGCAACAGAATGAATATAGCACACCAGAGGGGAAGGATGCTGCTGCTGTGCGGGGAGGCGTGCAGGGCCCACCAGTGATGGCTCACTACCCCTCTGTTCCCACGCTGCACCCCCAGGGCCATTAGCTTGTGATTTCTCTCTGCATCGCCTCTCTCTCTCTCTCCCTCCTGTGTAACTGTTTGTCCCTCTCTCTCCAAATCCCCACAGCGCCAGGACGCCAGAATCATCGTGGGCCTCTTCTACGAGACGGAAGCGAGGAAAGTGTTCTGTGAGGTAATTCATGTCTGTTGATAAATAGTGGAGTGACTCCGTTCTGTAGACAGATGAGTCTAAAGTGTCTTGACAGACTCCATTATGCAGCGGGGGGGGGGACTCCTTATTGGTGTAAGCATTGTGTTGTACCTTAGCTGTTGAAAAATAGCTGATCTACAATTTACAAGCTCAAGCACAATTTTTCCGCTCATAGCGCGCTATGAGCTTGTAGGTCTGCTTAAGTTTTGGAAACATTATGAGAATGTGTCGCAAATCTTTTGAATATTCTGTCTCTGTGAACCTTTTTAACTCAGACACTTCCCTGGAACTACATATTTATTCTCAGATGATAAAGATGATTTGGGGGGTCCACTGACATAGAAATAATGAGATTTTTCAGAAAGACTGTTAAGATGTGGAATCGGTACATTGTAGAATCGGTTCTCAGGTCAAAATGAATTAAAATTTTTGGGGTGTTGACTAGAATGTATTTTTTTCCCTCTCCCAGTCATTTTTCTCGCTGTTATCTCTTCTCGCCACAGAAAACACACATACCCCCAACACACGTGCACGCTTGCCCTACACACTGGCTCATGCACTTCTCCATCTCCCTGCCTCCATCACTTGCTCGCTCCACTGGCCCCACACATTTCTCTCAATCTCTCTCTCTCTCTCCGGGTTGCTGACCTTGCAGGTGTACAAGGAGAAGCTGTATGGAAAGAAATACGTGTGGTTCCTCATCGGCTGGTACGCCGACAACTGGTTTAAGATCAAGGACCCGTCCATCAACTGCACGGTGGAGCAGATGACGGAGGCCGTGGAGGGTCACGTGACCACCGAGATCGTCATGCTCAACCCGGAGACGGTGCGAGGCGCCTCCAACCTGGTGAGCTGTTCAATTACCTTTTCTTATGACACACAACACCTCGTCTATACTGGCAAGGATCGAGTGTTCTGACAGGTACTGTCCACATATAGCAGGGGTGTCAAACTCAGATACAGAGTGGCCCAAAATTTCAAACTGAACAAAGCCCTGGGCCAAGTTTGAACGAACCTTTTAAAGGGGAATTCCACCCATTTTCAAAATTTTCCTTAGAGGGTACAAATGGAACCAAATGGACCCATTTGGTTCCATTCGTACCCTCTCAGGAAAAATGGGTCTGAAAGAAAAATTATTAACATGGTGAAATACATCTTGGTGATGTCATCAGATGCATTTCACCATGTTAATGATTTTTTCAGACCTCCATTTTTAGGAAATACAGAATTGAGGGAACTTTTTTATCATGTCCACACAACATCTCTAAGGTATATTAATGACATATTAAAATGTTGAAAATGGGTGGTCTTCCCCTTTAATTTGATAATGTCTCAAGGGCCAAATGAAATTACACGGCTGGCCAAATTTGGCCCACGGGCCAGAGTTTGACACCCATGTCATATAGAGGTTTGCTCAATGCTTTGCGATGAAACAATCAAATAACCAAATAGGTAGTAGCATGTACTGTAAATCAAATAAAACTGGGGCCGTAAAAGCTCGCTCAAAAGACTCGAGCGAGCAAATGTAGGAGGGATTAGACTACGCCGCTCACGGTACGTTAGGACAGTCTCGTTGGAAAATACTGCATGTATTGTAATGACGGTTTTATCACTCGCTCACATCGATGCTAGTGCGGCTGAGGAGTCATACACTAGGTCACAAAACGATATAACTCCTTTCTTTGTGCAGCTTTTGATGTATGTGCACAAGATTTTGTCCTACACAAATATCAAATCCCATTGACCCTGAACGGACAATTTTGAGTGTTTGTGTAACCACAAACATTGCACAGTACAAGACAAGGGTGAGGACGCAAATTGGGGAGGTCAACAGATTGCTCATGCTTACTTCAATGCATGAGGAGTCCAAGCATCTTCTTTTCATCTGACAAGACCTCACTATCAGGTGAATTCCCTGATAGAATTCCCCAGTTGGATATAACACATAGAAGGAACTTGTTAATCCAACTTTTTCCTTTCTCCACCATCAGGCACTCCAGCTGACCAGGCGGGTGTGTGTGAGTGTGTGTTTATTTGAGTGTGTGGGGCTCCATTCATGTCTGTTTCACAAATAGCAGACTGACGTGTTGTATTGTTACATTTCCAGATGTAGGAGGTTCAGTTAGGGTTATATTCCACAGGGATACGACCGCATCAGCTGATAGAATTGCTCAAATGCATAAAATCAACAGGGTTGTGCAGGTGACGTGTCGACCCTGGATTGATTTCCCTTGCTGGAGACTCTCTCTCTGCCCCCGGTTTCCTCACATTTCATCACATTGCTATAAGGCAGAATAAATAAAAATAAATAAATTCCCCTCAAAAAATATATACAGCACATATAACAGCATTGAATGTGCACGATGAGTCAGTTGAGCGTGGTATTGTTCTGCCTGGCACCATGACTCCCCCCTGCTAATGCATTCTCTCTGAACCGGAGCGAGGCAGAGCCTGAGAGAACCTTTTTATATACTCGGATGCATGCTGGTGCCACACACCAAAAAAACTGCAGATCCACAATCTCCCGACACCATGCACGGCTATGTGTCGTGAGCGTGTAGATCGGCAATTTCAAGGGTGCATGTTTCGCGCCGCGCGCCCGAGTATAAATCAGGCCCGGGAGTAACTGAGCCGAGCTGTTATTAGTGTTCACTTTGAAGTCGTTCTTGGTTGGAAATGCTTTGCCGCTTTGTTCTGCAGCTGCGAGCCGTTGTTTCTAAATCCGGGTGTCTGTTGGTCTTCTGAGGGTATACCTCCTCCTCCCTCTATTCTTACCGCTGAAAGTAAAAACTCAGCGAAACTCTGAGGGTAGACTTTTTCTTTAAATTAAAGTTCGGGACACGTCGTCGTTAGCATGTCGTCGTTGCCGTCGTCTGGCGGTTCTGTTCGAGTGAACAGAGAGGACACCGTGAGTATTGATCAAAGCACAGACGCAGATGACAGCGTGTGCGTGACGTGACGGAGAAAACACTTTCACCTCTCTCTCTTTCCCCTTCTCTCTCTCTCTCTCTCTCTCTCTTTCTCTCTCAGGCCCGGATGTAACATTTCCCAATTGGGGGGCAGGCTTCATGAAGCTGCCCCCATAGCATTTTCATTTAAATTATTTAGTTCTGTGACCCACCAAATTTATATCTTGTACAGGACTTACAGTATATTAGGCAAGTAAGCATCAATAATAACATCAGTTGTTGTTGCAACAGGCACGCAGCATGCATAAAGCTAAAGGCTAAAGAGTTTTTCAGTTTTGAATGATGAAATGGTGTTGTTTTAGTGGTGCCACAACTGTAGTTAGTTCGAAGCAGTAGTAGTGTTTCCATTCATTTTAAATTTAAGCACTTTAATATGAAATATATTTGATATTTGGGTTGTTTGCATGCCATCATGTTTGGTGAGGCAGTCGGGGCATTTAGGGGGGCATTGCCCCCCCATGCACATGCCTACATCCGGCCTTGCTCTCTCTGACTCTGTCCTGTCCCTCGCCCGTTGGCATTGTTGACACATCCAGCTTGCACGGATGCCCAAAGACAGATTGGCGTGCACAGCTGGCAGTGGCAGGTTGACACGCTGTCTCCCAGCAAGAGATCATGCTGAAGGAACAACAGACCATCCCCTCGGTACCTGGGGGACCATTATGAATAAATAAACCCCAGAGCCTTTGAGGTCCAAGTAGTTGCGTCATTCTCACGTTCACTCCAGGGGGGCATTTATTTTACATTAAGAGTAAAATATGTAACACAATCCTCTGTCACTGGTGCTGAGCATACACGGTAGAACAAAGCAGGGGCTTGTAACTCACTTAGGATGTAATTATTTTGGATGGCCATGCAATCCGTGTGATGGTGGACATTTATGTAATTTTTAATATTCTTTCTTTTCTGTATAATGTGCTCTCAGTCAACCTATAATTCCAAACATTGTATCCTCATTATGGGCGTTGATGAAGATGCACATGCACACTACATGAACCACAAGACCACGTTTTTGAGACGGCCTGCCCTGGTCTTGACGCCTGAGCAGCTTTTATGTACTTATATTGCTTCCCATGTTAATTTATAAGATCCTTATGGACTGTACAGTCACCTGCCCTCTTTTCTTAGTTGATAAGCAGTGCTATGGACAGAGCCATTTGCTATTTTTAACACAGAGAGAGATGGCCCCGCCGCACTCTGTGGCTGAGCCAATTTTCTCTCTAAGTGCATCTGTGTGGTGCACATAGGTTGGCAGCGTGCTATTTTGTCAGCAAGATGCCGATGTTCTAAAAATGGCAGTAATAACGGATACCATGTGGCCTTCCATGATAAATTATTAGACTCGGCAACTTGTTTTTCTGTAATATCTCCCTCTAATTAACGCGGCGACTGTGTTCAAAGACACCATCTCCAGAGGCTGTCTGAAACAAAGGTGTTAATTGTTGTCACTTCAGACTCAGGTGCCAAAAAGAGGTGACATGCTGAGAACGAAGGAGGCTCCATACCATTTGCATAATACACCGGCTGCACAGAGAGACATAATCTTTAAAAGACGTGGGCTGGAAGTTACTCCTGCTGGGTTGACCTCTGCAAGTTTAAAGAGCATTTTGTAATACCTCTCCAGAGGAGACCGTCATTAGTCATTTTCTGAATTTAAAGGAGGGGGAATGGCCTTATTTTGGAAGTTCTAAGACTTAGTGACAAGATCATGAATCAGAAATAGGACTGTATAATGTATACTGCATACAAGCACACAGGCATGCACGTGTGCGCACACGCACGCACACACACGCACGCACACACACACACACACACACACACACACACACACACACACACACACACACACACACACACACACACACACACACACACACACACACAGGCTTTTCAAGTTTTTGTCTACAATATAGGAGAGATAAACTGGCAAAACATTGGTCGAAATAACAATTCTTCTACAATTTCTAATTGTGCATATTCTTGAAAATGAAGTCATTCAGATGTTTAAATATAATTTAACTCTTGAGAGTGTAAAATGAAACCAAATGGACCCGTTAGGGTCCATTTGGTTTCATTTTAATGCTTTCAAGAGTTACAGATCTATAAGCGTCCATTTGGTTACCAACTGACCATCATTTATCTGCATGGGGGGACCACCTGGAAACCTCTCAGGGACCACTGGTGGTCCACAGACCACCAGTTGAAAACCCCTGGCTCATATTATAAATAATCTCGCTACTTCACGCACTGCTCACTGACTTCCTGGTGTCATGTCCTTCTCCTCCTGCAGACGTCTCAGGAGTTCCTGGCCCAGCTGAATTCTAAACTGGGGGGTAAAAACCCAGAGGAGACGGGTGGGTTCCAGGAGGCCCCACTGGCCTACGACGCTGTGTGGGCCCTGGCCCTGGCCCTCAACAAGACCGTGGCCCCCCTCAAGGCCAAAGGGCGCCGGCTGGAGGACTTCAACTACAACAACCGAGACATCACCGCTGAGATTTACCGAGCACTCAACACCAGCTCCTTTGAAGGAGTCTCAGTGAGTATACTGTACTAAACAACAACTAAATATGACTACAAAACTGTTCAGTTAGACTGGGACAATCTACATTTTCAAAAACGGATTTGAAGATGCATGTACTTAATTCAGCAGGCATAAAACATATCCTCACTGGCCTTAAAAATTAATGAGCGCATTAGGTCATTAATTTTCAAAAGTAGAGTCGTGGATTTGCTGGCATAATCTCCTAAGTAATTCCAACCCCGAATCCCACGGGAGGTGGGAGAATGAAGGATGAGCAGGCGGAGAGAATACAAGAGTAGCCATTGTAATGCAGGGCGACCGTAGCTGAGTGGGATTGGGGATGGGTTTGACCCACGGCTCGCCCCGGGTCTATGAGTCGAGGTGTCCCTCGACATGACACGCGTTCCACAGCAGCCCCCATGAGCCATCTGAGAAGCATTCTGCCGCGTGAATGTAGAAAAGTAATCTCTCCTCCCCTGTGATCGGTAGTAACAGAGAGTGTTAAAGTGAGAGAGTAAAGAATGCGCGTGCGTGCGTGTGTGTGTGTGTCTGCGTGCACATGTACGACCAATGGAAAGCCAGACGAAATGGAGAGGAGAGGGTGGAACATTGACGTGTGTTTTTTATTCCAGGGCCATGTGGTGTTTGATGCTCAAGGCTCCCGTATGGCATGGACTCTGATCGAACAGCTTCAAGGTACGTCTCCATGCTTCTAGTCAATTCAAACCTCAATGTGAGAGTGTTCAAGGTTTGTACAGACAGGACTAGCACAGAGAGAGACACCAGATAGGAATACAAGGCCTATCGGCGGCGATGGCACACGATTCAGCATGAAACAGGTGGCGTTGTGGCATCGCTGGCGCGAGAAACGTTTTCATGTGGTTAGAGTTACATAATATAGCTCTGCCAAGCGATAAAACACTCCTTTCGCTCGCATAATGAGATCTCATCTCAGATTCTCCCACAGTGCTGCCGTGTTTGCTCAGCTCGAGTTAAAAACGGAGAGAAATAGAAGATTTCTTTTCCTTAAATATTTTATTGGAACTTGCTGTGTTTTCCAGATAAGCCGCTTCTATGTTCCTGCCAAATTAGCTTTAAAGACTTTTTAACACAAAAAGTATGCAGTAAAAATACTGAGTGTTAATGCAAGCCAGCTGGGAGGGAGGGACCCGATAGGGTTATTAGTTGTGCTCTGACAGAGTTAATCACTTAAGCCCTAGTTTAAAAGATATATGAAATATCACACCCGTGTGAAGTGAGGGGCACTCTTAACACTGTAGATCATTATACTGTACATCATCACGTTCTGGCCAATAACAGTCAAGTTTTCTGTCCTCACTTTTATCTTCAATACACACTTTGCTCAGCAAATCAGATCATTGCTATGAGGTCCTTAGCCTATCAAATCATTGCTATGGGGTACACACAAAGAGACAAAGCTGGTCACAGGAGGGGCTAGAAAAGATTATGTTAGGGCTAAAATGGTCCATTTAAGTGTATGCCATTTACTGTGTCATTTTGCTCAATAACATGTTTGGCTTCAGTTGCGCTTACTTTGAAGTGAAGTGACTATGTGAGCTACGGAGTACAATGCTGTCCGATCATCAGTCGAACATGATGATTTGAATTAACAGCTGTGATCGTGACTGCGGTTCGAGGTTGACTTTGCTGATGTATGGGGTGCTTGCATGGCTGGCAGGAACAACATTATTAAATGAATGTGGAAGCTGCCCAAAATAAATCATGAAAACATAAGCAGAGCCTAACGCTGGTACAGGAGGCCTGCAGTCATATCTGAAATAATTAGTGTGAAATGTTTATAGTGAATTAATTATATATAAACTATATAAATTATATATAAACATACACATAATTCATTATAATCTGCTTAATCTTTATAATAAGTACTCAAGTAGTTTACTCAAAATACTGGTGGTTTAAATAAAGTACAAATACCCCCAACAACAACAATTTTGCAATTATGCAAATTATGCAATTATGCAAATTGAATGTTGATACTTTACACTACTTCACACTTTAATTTTAACACTCGACTATGAGTAAACTAATCCCCTTTTCACCTTGGGGTCCAAACGGATGCAAGAGTTAATGCAAAAGTTTATGAGTTTTACGGTCTTGTCCCTTTGGTGTGATATGGTCAATTGACTAACATGCGCTGAATCGCTTGGAACAACGCACATCAATGTGCAACAAGACATATCACACCAACCTTATGACTGTTTGGACCCAAAGGTTTTGCCAGGTGATCTTTGTCACCTTGCAGTGAGTGTATTTAAGTGTAACAAATACTGTAGCCATATACAAGTACATACGGTACTGTACGGTATATGCAGACATTATACAGTATATCATAACTATGCACACAAAAAACTAACGGTAAAAATTGTAGCTGAATACTTCAGGTTATTTTTTTGTTAGGTTACCTTGCTGGGTTGTTTTTTTTATAACCCAACCATTTGTTGGGTTATAGGAGTTTTATTTTGACCAAATTCATAGGTTGTTTTGTTAGGTTAACTTTGTTAGGTTATTTCCCTGAGGGCATAACCGATTGTTGGGTTAGATAAGTCACACCCCCAACACTTCCTACCTCCATTTCAAACTTTTGAAATTCAACAGCACACCATATACCAGTTACTCATTAATGTTCAGTTTAAATTTAAATGTTTTCCACTGCTGCAGAACTGAATCAAGAGAATTTGTTGTGCATTCCCGCTAGGTTTGTTTTGTATGGCATTTTTGGCCTTTTACAGTATTAATGTTGTCTAATCTTCGTGTCAGTCGGTAGACCTCTCGCCTTTGAGCCACAAGGTTTGGGTTTGATTCCGGGCACCGCCAACTCAGCGTATGAGTAGCACAGCTTGGGTGCAAATTGTGCGGGAAGTACTGGGAGCTGATGGTAGGTGTGGCGCTCCACCTCAGCAATCCATCTCCCAGGGATCTAGCGCATTGTAACAGCGATAGACTCCCGCATGTTACCAACAACAAGGCACTCCCAACCTACTATGCATGCTTGAAAAAATAGGTTAACTGAAGACTGGGTAAAATAATGGTAGTTAAGTTATTTTGACCTTCAAAATTGGTTATTAATGTAACCTAATATGTTAGGTAAAATCAACTGGTACTTGGGTTATTTTGACCCTCAAAATTAGGTTATTAATGTAACCTAATTGACCAAAAATCCAGTTGGTGTTTTTTGAACAAATGTTTGGTTGAAGTTAGGTTGTTTTTGACCATTGGTTTTCGCGTTACAGTATAAGCAGGACATAAGCTTCTTGGAAAGGGTTATGGAAATCTTCTCCAACCAGCTGCTGCAACATTGTGACTCCTGCTCTCTCCAACCTGGGAGATGAATTACTCTCAATTAGCCCTGCACCTTCCTCTTATTACCCAGGAATCCATCAGGAGCAGTATATTGAGCCTCGTCAGCTGTGGGTTTCCACAGAGGGTGGTGGGAGGAACGGGAGCTTTGCAGGGGCTGCTGCCTATAGCTGCGCTGTGGGATGGCAGTGTCTTATCTCTCTGCTGGCGGTGTGTCAGGTTGCTGGCTGCGAGCTCCGTTTCGCTGGCTGCATCTTGATCGCTGTGTTCTGGTGGTGTTCACGTCGTCTTCCTCCCCTGACAGCACAGAGATCCGTGACTGCACTGGAGGGCTCCTTCGTGATTTTCAGCGCAATGAAAAATTTACTTGCTTTTTTATTTTTTTTATTTTTTTTCCTTAGCCGTTTCTTTCTTTTCCCAGGGCCGGCGCTGCCCGCGTTGTCCCAGAAAAAGGAGGTTGAGTGATGATGTATAATTTGTTCGATGGAAATTGGAGCAGGGTCGCTGGTTGTGAAAAGTCACAACAGTGCAGTCTTTTTTTAAAACTAAATCCACGCTACAGTATATGAAAATGTCTGTTGTATTGTTCCAGTTATTCTGG
The DNA here is from genome assembly GCA_039105355.1 of Benthosema pterotum. Classification (NCBI taxonomy): domain Eukaryota; kingdom Metazoa; phylum Chordata; class Actinopteri; order Myctophiformes; family Myctophidae; genus Benthosema; species Benthosema pterotum. Next base: position 31,759,212 of record CM076970.1, read on the forward strand.
ATAGGAACACTCTTGCCAAAATCATTTATCTATCCATTTGTTTTTTATTGATTGAATACATCACGAGGTACAGTCAGACATTCAGGAATAAAAGGATGGCTCAAAAATGTCCTGGGGATGTTTCCATTGGGTTTCAGTGTTGCTTGTATTCAATTCATCAACATAGCAATACATGTAAAGCCATCAACAAATTCAAAACAATATTATATACTGCATATACTGTACATCAGGGATAAATGAACGCATAACCTTTAGGTTTTGGGATATTCATTTTTGTTTTCCAGTTCAGGGTAAAATCTATGGAAGGGTAAAAACCTGGCATGCTAGATATGACTGTCCTTTAAGTGTACTTAAAGGACATTCATATTATGCAAACATTGACCAAAGGCACACCTAAATATAACTCATCTTTTTATAGCTGCAACTGGATTAAACTAACCTGCCAAATTACACAGTGAGCCTATCGATAATTGTTCAACCTTTGAAGTCCATTTAGTTACAATTGGACACTTTCAATGTTAAATGAACTGTTAAATGAACAGTTAGAATTTAACTGCACAGGTGAATGCCAGGTTTACATCTCTGAATCAGTAAAACCAGCATGGCTTGCGACATAGTGTCCCTGTTCCATTATTCAGTGTCTATGGAGCAAGCCCCAGGTCACTACGGTCTTGTCAGTCTGCAGTTCAGCTTAACGAGAGACTTGTTCAAATTCCCAAATGAACTGTGAGATTATATATATATATAATACAATAACTACAGAAATAACATTTGTGCATGCTATTCTCCTTACGTGAACATGACGCACGCAGATAAGGTTTTTCTCAAGTTCCCGGTGTGAAATCTTGTTTGCCTTGCGCTTGGCTCCAGGTCCTGAGGCGTTTGCAATGCACCAGGGTGTTGAGATTCATCCCGGGTTCTTTAGCCCTGCACCTCCCAGAGGAGACGTTTTAATTGACTGTATTTAACTCTTAATAATGACACGGCAACTATAATTTGTTTTCACTTGAGCGTGCTGAGGTTTTGGTTCCCCAGGGGCCATAATTCTGATAAAGTCTCATCCCAGGTCTCCACTGGGTTATTGAACTGGGATATTATGACTACTCCCAGTAATAATTACCATAAACCACTGCGGTTCACCATGCATAACCCTGGGCAGGTCAATTTCTCGCTCACAATGTCGGTTACAGGTTGGTTATATTTTTCCAATAAAAGAAGCTCAGTGGAAGCCCCGTTCTACATTCCTTTCATAAAAGTCTCAGACACTTCATAAAATCCTGTCTTGAGGCTGTTGGGTAGATGGTATCCACTGTATATATAAATTAAGTGAAAGAAATCAAAGCCAAATTGGATGAACTCATACACTATATTTGGATTTCCTAGGTGTGGTATAAAACGTTGAGCACCAGAATGTATAGTGTTTATTAGTGTTTATGGTGTTGTGACTACTTCAACTTGCCTTGTGTGTCTGTGTTGCTGTCACAGGAGGAAGCTATAAGAAGATTGGATACTACGACAGCACTAAAGGCAATCTGTCCTGGTATGGCAATGACAAGTGGATAGGTGAGAGACATTCATCCTACTCACCCCTCCTTTATTTCCCTGTTTATCACTGTCTATAGCTCTCCGTCTTGCTTCTAATCTCCCTCTTCCTCTGACCCTCCATCCTTCATTCTCTCTCCCTCTCTCTCTCTGTTTCTTTCTCTCTCTCTCTCTGCGTGTGTGTTGTTCCTCCTCCCTTAATGCAAGCCTCATTCTTCCTCCTCTGGTGCCCTCTGTCCGTTCTCACTCTTCCCCCTCTCTCTCCCTACATGCAAGGTTGGGTAAGAAGGTTCATCAATCAATCAGTCAAGTTTTATTTAGCATGCGTGCCGTGAGAATAGCAAATGCTCCGGCTAGCGTTGCACGTCTCCACCGAGGGCAGAGTGATTGGTTGCGACAAATGCCGCAACAGTCAAGAAGGCGCGGCAGCGTGAGGGCCCCATTTGATATGGAGCGACAATTTTATTTCAGTCGCTAATTGAACATGAGAGGCCATTCAAAAACAATGACAGCAGGGAAATAAATAGAAGATGCCAGTTGACAGTCAAAGCAAAACAAGGGGAAAGCAATCTGGGCAGCAATTTAAGTGGAATGGGCTTAGTGACCTTGACTTTGAGAAATGAAATTGTGCTCTCTAATCATTATGGGTGAGTTGTGTGGCCGTTTCAGACCTGCCTCCCTGATCTCTGAGGAGATCTGTGCCTAATGCTGGAGCCCCACTAGCATAGTTGTCCTGACGCATGCCACATATAGGCTCTGGCCTGACAACGTGTTGCGTGTTCGATTCCCGGTCATGGCAACTGGGAATCTCTCACCTTTCCCTCTTCACTGTAACTACCAATAAATGTACAAAAGCAAACAAAAAATGAAAATAGAATGGGCTCCATTTTCGTTACCACTAAACCCCTTATCCCTTAACTTTGCCTATTTAAAAAAAAACATTTTTCAGTAGTTCAAATGCCCAGTCTGCAAGCTCACAACGTGTTAATAGATTGACATGTTGAACTGTTCCAAAATGTTTTTCAAAATAGCCCCCTTATCCCCTTTGGGATAAGGGGTTTAGCATGTAACGAAAATGGAGCCCCTTGTGTGCATTCAGCTGTGCAGGGTCCAATTTCTGAAAGTGCCACACAATAATCCAATCTCCAGTGTTAATTTAACTCTGGGAGTGTGCAACTGGGACCATTTGTATTCCATTTGGTTCCATTTGTACGCCATCAGAGTTACAGTGTATGGTGGCATGGCGCTGATAAATCATATACCACATGATGACACACAGCCCCAGATTTTTATTTCTGGAATTTATATTTGAATGACTTACACTGTACCGTATATTGAATTCAATAACAATTTTGAATTACTCCGACCATGAATCAATCTGGCTCTTTTCTGTAAATTAAACGGTTATTGTAAGACACATTTTCCAGAACGCACAGTATAATGAATTGTACAGAGCATACAGTATAATTCCCATAAGCCATTATTATCTCAAATACAATCTCTTTCATGTAGCTCAACCTATCGAGCCGACACAAAGGCTGAGACATAATCAGATTGAAGATCAAACCAAAATCTGTAGCAGGAGACGTCTACAGTGATGTGATGAGTCTGAAACAATGCATCTGTGTAAGAATCATAGACCTCTAAGCACTTTTTGCCAAGATCAGAGACACAGAAGCCTCCATCCGCCCGCCCCTGGAACAATGAGTCGTCTGCTCTCAGGAGCTCGCTGTCATCTCCGCCATGAAGGCACGAGGAAACAGGCTATAATTTCCCCGGTGTACCCCCTTTTACCCTGGGTAGTGTTTGACGTCATTCTACTTTAGTTGTTCTTGGCGAAGAATGCAAGGTACAATATTGTATCCCCAATACCATACATATAACAATCTTCACCAAGAACAACTGATACATTTTATGGAGCATTGCCAACATCCACACCCCCCTGACAGTTTACTTTGTTTTTTTATGCCATTTGTAACTGTCTCTGCATGTGTCTGGAGCAGACCTCACAAACAACAAGCCACAGAAGTATCTCCACTAATCTCCATAATGTTTTATACAGTACTACTTATTTATACTTATACTACAACAATAAGCCACTCATTTACTAACTTTAAGTAAAACTTTGTTTTTTCACCCAAGGTTCATGTTTTAGGTAATCAATGTGAACAGGAAGGTGACAAACTGATATAGTGAACCTAACACAGTATGGCAGCTCCATCTCCCTATAGTAGCCCCCTTCACATTCAGTAGCTCCTGTGATCTTTTGAGGCCAGTTGTAATTTAGTGGGGTTTAGAAGGACTATATTAAACAATATCCGCTGTAAACAAATATACATATTTAGGCCCATGTTCAAATGCACCCTGACGCTTTGGATAGTAGTCAAGAGTAAATCCAATTTGAGCAAATGACAAAAACAAATAAACAATGAAACATTCATCTTTCACTTTCTCTAATGGCAACCTAAAACATGAACCTTGGTTGAAAAAAAACTAATGTCCTTTAATTGCATACTTTAAGTGCAATTATCTTTAAGTGCAATTATCTATATACTACAGTATATAGGCATAGTGGAAGTCATTGTGGTGCTCTGATTGGAAGTTGCCCAAATTTACAGACAGTCACTATTTTACAGTCACTATAGGCAGATCCTTGGGAGTGATGCCCATTGGGAACACATTCCCCTTCGTTTAATACCGACACCCGTCTGTCTGTGTATGTTTTACATCTTGGGATATCTGTATCTGGACTTCCAGTAACGATGTAAATGAGAGCACACGCATCTCTGTATCTGTCATGTACCGTATCTGTGTCGCTTTTATCCTCATATGGTATATATGGAGATCCTAACTTCTGATCTAACCGGATAGAGGGAATTGCATATTTATCAATATTTGCAGTAGCAGATCTGAGTGAATTCAGCCCTGTAGGCAACACACATGGCGAGTGGCGAGAAGATGAACAGTCGAATGATTCTCACGATACATGAAGTCCATTTACACACACACACACACACACACACACACACACACACACACACACACACACACACACACACACACACACACACACACACACACACATAGTGTTGTTTCTAAGCAATTTGGAGCCCCAGCCCCAGGCTGGAGCCCCCCTTACCAAATGGACCCTTACGTGTCCAAGGAAAATCTCCTGTGACGTCATATCTATGACAGGCACAGTAAAATGGCGCCCTTATGAACTATAAGGTGTTATGAACTATTTTTAAACTAAAGAACATATATTATTTGTTTTAAATGTCCAATTCTAGTTATAGAGAACAAGTATAAGTATATATCCATATGAGGCTTAATAGCCTGGGATCCTTTTAAAGCATGTTTGGTGGTCGCCCCAGTGCCCCCCTTCCCTCATGGCTCCCCAGGCAACTGCCTAGTCTGCCTAATGACAAAAACGCCCCTGCACATGCGCGCACGTGCGCGCGCGCACACACACACACACACACACACCATAGATGACACAGCCTGGCAACAATCCACCCTGGTGCCACACTGTTCCCATGTGAATCCCGAGATCCGCATGATTCGATTTTTTTTCCCCGAGGCGGTCAGGCGCCTGCAAGGTCATGCCGACCGACACCCCGACAAGTCCCCCGTGGGGAATTTGGTCTTTGAGGAGCGAGTGACGGCGAATGACCCCTCCAGTTGTCGAGTGGGTCTCAGTGCAAGGTCGTGGCACCTACACTGAGGCACTGGACACGCCTGTCTCTGCCATCTGTGAGCAGGCTGTCAGCTGACACTTTGAAGCCGAGGGAGGATGCAAGGTCATCTGTCCTGTCCGTCCCCAACCCCCCCACCCGCTGCAAGTGTGCTGGTTAGATATGACTTCAAATCAATATTACCATCATTTAATACCTTTGCCTCGATTATGATTATTAGTAAAATAGTCCAAATTGTACCCTGGATTACGTACCTGTAGCCTGCAGTATGCACATTTTTGTACACAACCATTGTACAACAATGTATAATACAGAGTTAACAGCTTAAGTGCCCTAGATTTTAAGATAATGTAAACTTACCATTATCATCTAAAAAGAAAAAAAAAATCTAAATTCCTTGTGTGCGACTAGTTGATTATTAAAAATATCTATTAAAAATGTCTGTATCATTTATTGATATTGAAAAAATATAAAATTATACTTAATTATACAGAAGTATACTGTAATTAAGTATACTTCTGTTTTATTTATTTAACATACTGTCCCTACCAAAGCAGGATTATGTAAATTGTCTGGTTAAAAGTTTCAGGTTTAGGCTTTCGGCAGGTGTCTGGGCCGAGGCCGGGGGCCGGGTCCTTCTCCCCTGCCCTGGTGGGTGGGGGTCCCTGCCTTAGCACAGCCTGGCCCAAGTCCGGGTTGCACTCTAAAAATAACCAAACGTGTGTGTGGGTGACGTGACAGAATAAGGCCTTCTGAAGGAGGCCGCGACTTTGTTCCAGATTGCCTCTTGCTTTCCTACTTGCCCTTTTGTTGAGTAAAATGATGTCTTCCTCTCACCACCTGCACTAGTCCAAATTCTCTTTTCGCTTCTTTGCTTCGCTCTCTTGTTGTCAGTTCTTTCATTTGACCCTGACAATACATCAATCCCAGACTCCTTTGAGGTTTAACTCCATTCATTCTCTGCTGTTTGCTTTCTCTGACCTTGTTTTTATTATCTATTCTTCTTCTATTCTTCCCCTAAAGTATCTGTTTCCCTTCTTTCACACACTTTCTTCTTTTTTGTTTGCCTTCTTCTTTCACACTCGCCTCTCCTCCCTTGTTCCTTTTATTTGTCTCCTTGGCAACCGCTGCATCACTGCTTCGCTCTCACGTCACCATGGTTACCATTATGGGGCCTGTCGCCATGGCAACGCACTGTTCCGATTCCAACCATCAAGGACAGGGAGAGTATTAGTGTAGGAGAGCACATTTTCCCAGTGGACACTACGAAAAACACACACACACACACACACACACACACACACACACACACACACACACACACACACACACACACACACACACACACACACACACACACACACACACACACACAACACACACACACACACACACACACACACACACACACACACACACACACACACACACACACACACACACACGCAAACACCCCTCTGGAATATACTGTAAACTATTATGCCTTCGGCAAACAATTGTATTGACTCTCTTACACATTTAGAATGGAGGCCTGGTGTAGTTTGTATGCTGTAACCTCCAATAGCAACAGACTTAAGTGATGGGAGTTTCTCAACTGAACCTCTCCGGCTTCCACTACTTCAGTGCAAGCAGTAGGAAATTCAAATCAAAGGGAAACTTTTTCCCTTGTTGGAGGAATAAATATGGATGTGTGCAGCATCCAAGTGTACTCTGCTCTTCATGAGTAATTGAGTGTACACACTGCAAGCCACGGGACTGCAACGGACCGTAACAAGTTTCCCATCAAAGAACAAGGCTTGTTTATTTGGTGCTTACATACACTACTTATTCATACAACAAAACATATAATAGTCCCTTCCTTCGTCGTTTTACAAAGTACATTTAGCCAAATATCATTTAGACAAATTTTACAAACATACAATATACTGTATGCAGGATCAAAGTGGTTAATACCAGTACATGTTTTAATTAAATTGTTAAATTATGATATTATCAAATTTATCAGACGGTATGCTTTTTCCAAACAGAAATACAAATTAAATATTAGGAGTGTAACGATACATTTTAACAGCGATAATGAGACATATTGTGATACATGGTCGATACGATACATGGACGATATTGGTTAATTAAGACTTGAAATCGATACAGTAACTATTTAACAAATCTATGGGTGAACATGTGGGTAGTGTAGGTTTTTAAGGGAAAAATGTATTAGGATGGATATAAATAAGTAAAAACAGTGATCTGGCATATAGATGAACATTGTATTTGAACATATGTTTTTCATCTTAAAATTGCTGAAAACATTGCACAAATTCTTAGTAATGGTAACAATTCGATACCCATTCTATACCAATTCTTTCCATTACAAATCGATATGATACAAAGTCAAACGATACAATATTTTGTGTTTACATAACAATATACTTTACTAATAACAATGTACTTTACTAGCGATACAAAATACCATATTTTTATCAGATAGGGGATATCACAAGCATAGGCATGACGGCCCTGCAGCAAATGTAACCTTGACTACACACATCAGGCCATGGGGCAGCTACCTATAAGGACCTCAGCGATCACCGATCATCGGCTCTATGCGAACGGGCCAGAATGCTTTCTGTCGGCAAACCTCCATAGCAACCGGCGTGTGAGATGAGAGTAACCTAGCATTGTGGCCCCAGGACGCCATGGTAACGTGGCTGCTATTGACGTTTCACTCAAACATGCCAAGACTCACAGATCTCAGTGCAACCGCAGCGCCTGCATCTCTGCGCTCCGCATCGGTTGCAGCTTCAAACACTTTCAGAAGTGTCTCATGTGTTGTGAGCTTGTTAGATCCGCTGTTTTGTTTTTCGCACATAACTAAGTCATCTGGTTTAAATTAAATTAAAATGTTTTGGGGTGAGACAATGCTTGCAGTGGTGTTATAGACTAGAGGAGGGTTCATAGGACAAATAATGCTTCTCTCCCTATCTACTGTATCTCTCTGTCTGTCTGTCTGTCTGTGCTTGTGGTTTGTAATGTTTTGTTTTGATTCCTCAATTCGGCATGCAGAATCTAGACAGGGAAGTGTTACTTCACTTCTCCATGCCGTCAAAACTTTTCATTCCTAAAACCTTTCATTTGCAAATCCAAGCATGAGCACTACTATCCAATCAGGCTCTTTTGAACTGTCAGTTTGCCAATCAACCGATGGTCTCCATTCTACAAATATCATTCATATCATTCTCTTTCAGACTGAGTACAATCCACCTCCTACCCCATCTCCACCATGGTGAGCTCACCATTGTCCTACTCCATTGTCATCCTCACTGGTCAACAAAAACACCTTGAAGACCCTAACAGCACTTCTTGGCACCACAGCACCTCAAAGGCCCTGAAAACAAGGCTACAGACCTCCCAAAACAAACTGGTCAGGCTGTCACTTGGCCTCACTCCCACCTCACCCCTGCCCACTTTGACAGACAGGGTTGGCTTAGAGTTGTCAACGGAGTACAACATCTTGCATTTTTCTCTTCCCTTTATCTCCACTATTGATTTGTTCTACTGACCTTACAAAAGTGGATATTTGTATGATGAATGAATGAATGAATGAATTAATTAATTTATTTATTTATTCATACAGAACACATCTCTGTTCCTTTGTCACCTAATTAATTGGTTGCAGACTACGGCAAGAAGGCACTTTCTATCTTTTCCTTTTTTTAATCCTAATCCATCTGCTATATTCCTGTTCCTATCCATTTCTTTTGTTTGCCATAACTGTCCTTCAAATTTGACAGTCTTTTGTTTTACATACATCACCATTTCTACAGCCCTATTTTCATTGTTCCTTAAATGACTTGTATGTATGCCTATACAAAGCTCCAAGGCAATTTCTCTTGGTTACTTCAGGATCTCTGTGTGTGTGTGTGTGTGTGTGTGTGTGTGTGTGTGTGTGTGTGTGTGTGTGTGTGTGTGTGTGTGTGTGTGTGTGTGTGTGTGTGTGTGTGTGTGTGTGTGTGTGTGTGTGTGTGTGTGTGTGTGTGTGTGTGCACACATGAGTGTGTGTGTGCACGCATGCGTGTGTGTGTGTGTGTGTGTGTGTGTGTGTGTGTGTGTGTGTGCACGCATGCGTGTGTGTGTGTGTGTGTGTGCACGCATGCGTGTGTGTGTGTGTGCGTATTGTGTATTGTATGTAATGTTTTATCTCTGGGAACCCCAGAAATGAGATGCTGATGCTGATCTCAAGGGGCTTTTCTCTCACTGCATTTATTATATGGAATAATAACTGTGATCATTGTCCAGGAGTTAAACAAGCATGAGGTTTTGACTTCACCAATGATTTACTTATTACCTTATCTGCTTCACCCAGTACATGAAGTATTGTATGACAAATCTACGTAAGAATATTTGTTACCCACGATACCATGAAACTACTTAATCAGAGACTGATGTCTGTGAGATTCATGTTCTCTTCTTATCTGTGTTTTCCTATCTTTTGGTCACGTCATGTTTTCCACTGTGCTGCATATATTTCTCTGTGTGTGGATTAATCTTCAGAATGTGTCATGTGATACTGCCTGGCGTTATCGTCTTCTCCTCGCATGTGACGCAACTGTAACATCACTTGAAGCCGCTTCTTAGATAAAGACTCTCAAGGGACCACTCGGGTGGTCAACCGAAACCCCAGCAACCACCACCATTGTCTAGACTCTCCAGATCATCACACATTAGTGTTATCTCTATTGAAATCACCATGTAGTTTCATACAGTCGAACAAGAATGCAGATGGGCTGGATATCGATACCTAGCATGTCAATCTGTGTCCATTAGTGTTATCGGATTGCTCATAATGGTTTTAGAGAATGTGGTGGTAATAAAGGTTGATAGCCATTGTTTAGTCACAATGCCTAATGCAGCATTGTAGACTCAAAGTCCAGAGCCCAGTGCCCTATAGTGCCTTACCCAGGTCTGGGGTTTGGACCCAAGGTTCAACCCCATTGTTCCTGTGTCTCTCACTGCTATCTCACCTTAAAAACTAAAATAATGAACATGTATTCTAGAAAAACAGTACGGGGAAAAAATAGGTTGACATAATGGCTCTGTCGGCACTCTCTTTCTCCTTCCTCCTGGAACTCTTTCTCTCCAAACTAGTGTATATGCCATTCCACACTAAACTTACATTCAACCCTAACCCTCAGACCTTCAATATTTTTTTCTTTTGCCTCTGTTGCTTATTTATTTATTTCATGTTTTTTTTTGTTTCATTCTTCAGCCCCACTTTGCATTTGTATTCCATTGGTTCCAGGCCGTTCAGGTTCACGTGGAGCTGACAGTAAACATTGTTTCTGTTCTGTTAACGTTTCATGTAATTCACTTGCGTCTACACAGACTGCTGTGAAATACTTACAGTATAACAAGGAAATATGGCATTTTATATTTCACTGCTCTCACTAGGAAGCTTATTCAGGTTGAAAATACATTTAATATTCCTTAACAGCTCTCTTGAATCAGGGAAACAGCCTCCTGAGGAGTGCTCGAGGAAGCTGTATAATTGATTACCATTATGATTTATGTTGCTATTGTTAGCAACATAAAAGTTTCTTCTCATAGTTCACACAGTACAGGATCGACTCCCAGCCATTCAGTTTGCCAGCACTGCTTTTGTCAGGTCTTTAGAAGTGATTTGACCAAGCATGATTTGACTTTTAAACAGCGAGAAAACAAAGGGCCATTACCCCCAAATTATAACATCACGGCCGCACAACTGGAAGGGCCTCGTTGAAATTAGAGGTTGATGAAAAGGAATGGAACAAAAGGGGCAGAAACATGATTATTATTCTGTTCAGCCTTGTGGAATGGCTGTGTTGGAAAGCCTTCATGGCGTGCTCATTTTGATATGAATGTTAAATGAAGCCTGCTATGGAGCCACTCGCTAACTAGGTCTGATTCTGTGGGAATGCTAATGGGGACTCTGGAGGCAGGGGCTCTGCCACACGCGGCACCGATAGTGGTCAGCCTTACCAGCGGCGACCGCAATGCTATCACGTTTTCTGCTCTGTTAATTGATAATCTCTCTGACCTGTGTTTATCTCAATACTACCATCCCTGTATGACACTCCATGTTAAAGTGTCATATATGCTCCTGTTCAGATCAGAGACAAATAACTATTCCAAATGCAGTCATTGGTACAGAGTTTTGGTCTATTGGAGATCTAATCATAGAATTGTTTTGGTCTAATGTGTATACTCCTCGGTTAATGTTCGTAAACTTAACTTTGGTCTGTTAATTGTCCTGTTTAAACATACCAATTAGTACTGTATTTTATATGTTTAGTCACCTTTACTACCAGGTACATGTAAGGTCCCAGCATTTGTGGAATGAGCAATACAGCTAAACATGTGTTTAGTACTTCATCCTTGTTTTGAGTTCCATAGCGAAGTGGATGATTTAAAATGAATGAAAAAAAAAAAACAATCAACACATATTGCACATATTTTTACACTCATTTTATATTCAGTGTTAGGAAACTCGGCAGCGTCTGGAAATCCCACTGCCACAAACAGTTTGGCACCTCCTCCTCAGCCACATTTGGCTGTGCGATAGCATCTCATTCCTGAACCATGTTTTTTGGGCATGTCAGCCAACATGCTTAATGCTGGTCATTCTAGCATGTACAGCACGCCCAAGCTGACCCCACACATGTTCAATTGGGCTGAGCACTGGACTCATGGCAGGCCATTCCATCCAAATGATGGAGGTATTCTGTAATGATCCCAGACTCTGTGGGGGTGAGCGTTGTCATCCTGGAGGATGGTGTTAGATCCCAGATATGGGATTGCCAGAATCTCATCTCGATATCTCACTGCATTGAGATTGCCTGCAGTGATGACAAGTTCTGTCTTGCCTGTCAGGAGAGATACTGCCCCACACCATAGCAAGCTGTTGTGGCTGCGCATGGATCTTCCAGATGCTACCGAGTTCCCTAACACGGAATGGAAGTCTAATAATGTGTAAAAATGGCCTATTCTGACTATGTGCTCACTGCAAGCATCCAATCCAACTCAGGGTGTAATGATACATTTTAACAGCAGTTAAATATGTATCACGATTAGGGGTGGGACTCGATTAAAAATTTTGATCTAATTAATTAGAGGCTCAATAATTAATTAATCTCAATTAATCTCATTTTAATCGCATATTATTATTTACCTGAGAAAAGTGAGCAAGCACATTTTTGAATTGAATTTGATATTACGAGTGAAGCAATGAACTGAATGAGTGAAGCAATGAACTGAATACTAGGCCTGTGAATCTATGGGTTGGGACACCCACAGATTCACAGGCCTAGTATTCAGTTCATTGCTTCGATACAATTCAGTATCAATTTTCTGGGTCACGATTTGATCCAATAACTAGATTACTAGATTTTTTTTTTAATTCTCGATTCAAAAAGATTCCCAATTCCAAAGCTTTCCTCTTTTCTTTTTTCTTCTTCTTATTTACCAAATTCAAGTACAAACGTTAGCATTTCTCAGTCAGTCCAGTACAATAATTGACTCTGGGGCAAAATAATTAAATACTGGTACTTGGAAGACTAGCTGGTAAGAAAGGCAGTGCCACACACAGCGCTGATTGTTCTGGAGCATACATTTGCGTACATTTAGCAGTCATTATTATCATGCAATTTAGCGTCAGATAAACACAGTGAAGTGAACTACTCTGAACTAGGCTACTATGATCAAACCGTTCACGGAGGATTTGTTTGCCCAAAGCCCACGTCAGTTGATCATCTGAGCACACACACACGGCTACAGCCAATATGAACTCGACTCCAGCTGCACTGATGAGCGCCGGTCGCCAACTCCAGTTTGTCCCTATTCAAGCCATTGAATGTCGGACACCATAATGTCGCTCTGGTACTAGCCAGAATGCAGAAAGACTTACCCAAGCTCCCTTCTCTTCACGGGGTCAGTCCAATGGCGGCTCTTCTACATAGATTTCTACGAAACGGGGACAGTAAATACACTAGCTCCAACATGTTGGATGTGATTTGAGGCTCGAGCTGCTGCGATGGTATGCAAATTCTTTGTTGCATAAACTGCCTTTTTGTCCACGCTTCCATCCGTTCTTTGCTTAAATCTAAATTTGCCATCAACGGGGCCGAGTAATGCTTGCTCATCTGGTTTGTCGTTCATGTTGCGAGTTGTTTTGTTTTGTTTTTGCTGCGGGGGAAGAGGAAGAGGACGAGGAGGCGGACGGAGCTTTAGAGTATAGACTGAGTTACGTTTACTCCATAGAGCTAGTAGACCAATGGCGATTCTTCTACATTGACTTCAACTGCAGTTTGTCCCTATTCAGGCCATTTTGAACAGCGCTCAAGCGCTCAGTTTCTGACTCCTCAATGTCGTGACTCCGGGTGGACTGCCGCTTCCGTGTCCGTTAGCATATTGGGTAGGTGTGAAACGGTGATACAAAGAGAAACGTTCCACTTCAATGGTGTGAATGGGCCATCAGTGACAAACGTTCCGTTCCAATGGTGGATAAAGAAAAGGTGCGAATAAATGCGTTATTTTTTATAACGCGTTATATTTTCTGTAATTAATTAGTCTCAATTAACGCGCTAAAGTCCCACCCTTAATCACGATACATTGTTGATATTGGCATTGGTTCATTCTGGTGATATGATACGATTCGATTCAATTATCTAGAATCAATACAGTAACTATTTGGCAAATACATTAAATATGTGTAAAATATGTAGCTAGTGCAGTTTTTTTAAGGAAAATGTAGTATAATGGATATAAATAAGTGATATGGCATGGGCATTGTATGTGAACACAAGATGTGTTTTTCTTTTTAAAATTGCTAAAGACAATGTATTTAGTATTGGTAGCTATTCGATACCGATCCTTTACATTGCAAAATGATATAAAAAGTCAAACGATACGATGCAATATTTTCTGTTTACATACCGATATAGTTCGATTTTTTTAAATTAAAAACAATATTTTGATAGTTTTGGATATAATACCACTGTCATTTTGACAATTTTGGCTGTGTTGCTCATTCCTCTGACCTGAACATTTTATTTTCTGTTCACATCTCTCAAGAACTGGAGAGATGGGAATAACCCAAATTTCTGAACAAATGTAGAGCTTAATATAACACTATAACAATAACACTAGACATGACAGATTTATTTGACAATGTTATTCATCTCTTCATCTTTCCGCTGTTGTCTCCTGTCATGTGGTGTTTCCAGGTCTTGGTCCTCCGGCGGATCAAACCGTGGTGATTGAGCAGTTCCGCTACCTCTCCCAGAAACTCTTTGTGACTGTGTCTGTGTTCGCCGGACTGGGAATCCTACTGGGAATAGTGTGTCTCACCTTCAACATTTACAACAGCAACGTCAGGTAGGCTATGCTACGCTGCTGCTTCACACACAGTTGATTTGGGAGCCACAGGTGGAAGTGTCTGCTTCGTCCTCTCTCTTTCTCTCTTAATTATATGGAGCGCAGCTGTGTACGCACGCCCACACCGTTTTATGCTCTGAGTGACAGAATTGAATCGGCTCCCAACAAAACTAAATAAATAAAATAAAATACTGCAGGGTTTATACAGTCAAGATAAATAACGGTGAGTGTTCTTGACTAATTCTCACTGTGGGTTTGTTTTTTCATTCAGCGTGTGTCTGTGATGGAACCCTGTTTACAAGCTCACAGCGTGTGGATTGAGCTTGTAGATCGGCTCGTGCCACATCACAGCGCCACTGTTTGACAGCGCACTGCAGCAGCAGTTATACAATAAGTACTTTTTAGTATAATAACTTCTTGTAATGAGGATTTATAAGAGTGCCACTCAATGCAGTACAGGCAGCTGTGACTGATTGAGTCAGTGCCTACCGCTGCTGCCTCTGTCTACCAATAAAGTGCTGCAGTGCTCATGCTATAAATAATAATTTAAAATATGTCGGGCCGGCGGGCCAGGACCGGGACGTTTTTGGGCTTGCCCAACAGGCTTAGGGCCAGGCCCGGGCTGAACTCCATGGGCCTGGGCTGGGTCTGGGCTCCTATTTTAGGCCCATGCTGGACTAGGTTCCAGACATATGCGTCCCTTAGTTTCCAACATTTGTTGTTTATTTCAAAAAACATTCTCAAAAAATCCATAAATTAGAACAAGTGTAGTGAAAATAGCTGATCTACAAGCTCATAACGCAGCATGAAGCAATGTGTTGTGAGCTTATAGGTCAGCTATTTCTAACATGTAATCTCTTTTTTGAGTCACGGGCTAAAAATGTGGGAACCACTTCACTACGCTGATCATACACACACACACACACACACACACACACACACACACACACACACACACACACACACACACACACACACACACACACACACACACACACAGGTTTTCTATTCGGCACTATTTCATACCCACCTTAGTACCCAGTGTCTGTCCAGGACACTGGATGGACAGTAATAGCGACAAACACTAACATAGCTAACACTTGAACATAAAAGAACAGGTGCTTTGTAGAAAACCATGCGCTGACTATCCATAGAACAATAGACTGCCATGCACACTTCTTCACGATTTTTACTATTTTAATTGGGAACCAATGTTTCAGTACAAAGACCGTTGTCTGGTTATCTCAAACCTTTGAAAGACATTTTTTTGCAAGTCTAGATATTTTCTTCTAGTCTTTCAGTGAGAATGTACCTGTTTGATCATTGTTCTTTTTATACTGATGTGATCAAAACAGATGTGATGATAACAGATCAAAATCACCCCAGGCCCTGTGTGAACAGATGTTTGCAGTCATTTTCAAAAAGCATATTGATGTTGTTGGGATTTTTTTGTTGTTGTTGTAAATTTAGACCATACTACACTGTCACAAAAAGTTGAGAAACACAAACAGCCAATCTATGAGCTCATAATGTGGCACTGTGTCACATTATGACAAGAATTAATCCATTCATTTGGAACACAGTTTTTGAACAGTTTTGGATATACAGTATATACAAGTTTTCTGCCTGTTGTGGACTGATATAACTTGTGTGAGTGTGACATTTAAATAGGAACTTAGTGTGACATGAGTATGACATTTAAATAGGAACTTAGTTTGCATTCCTGGCAGACAGTTAATATCCTGTACTGGCTGACAGGCTGGGCTGTGTATCGGCGCTCTCACTCACAATGTGGTTGACAGGCTGGAGTTACCGAGTGGATTCTGACAGTCATAGTACGTGTGTGTGTGTGTGTGTGTGTGTGTGTGTGTGTGTGTGTGTGTGTGTGTGTGTGTGTGTGTGTGTGTGTGTGTGTGTGTGTGTGTGTGTGTGTGTGTGTGTGTGTGTGTGTGTGTGTGCGCGCGATAATGAAGATAGCTCTGCCCATGGCTGCCGTCTCGTCAACGTGTGTTGTTTTGCTGCTGTTCTGAAGGCACTGATGTTCGTGTCAAGACAAATTCCTACTCTAGTGTATACTGAATCTGGAAATGCATGTGCAAGTACGTGGACAATTTCCCTGCCCTTCACAAGAGAACTGATCGTTTTATGGTTCAAAAAGAGGATTGAAAAGTTAAGATTGCAATTAGGGCTAGGGCTAGGATCACACTAATGGGAGAGATCAAGTTGTTTTATCTTTTATCAAAGATAAAGATAAAACATTTTGGCGATTAGACTCCATATAACGTATAAGATTAGCTTTTAATAGGGATACCCCCCTCACCATGGAGTCTAGTGGTGGCAGTGTAGATTTACAGTACCTCCTTCCTTCTCAAGTCTAGACGATTAATACTAGAGACCAAGAGTTCAGTTGGGGATGGAGGTGGGTTGTTCAAGTTGACACATGCTGAAAAGAAAAAAAGTGGTAATGATTGGTTCACTGCAGATTGGTCTCACCTCTCAAGCTGTGAACGACAGGAGATCTTTCTTAGAGCTACAGAGCTATAGTACCTCAGGTTTAATTGTTGGAGTTATGCCTGATTTATATTTAGTCTTTGTGTTTACTACAGGTACATCCAGAACTCCCAGCCCTACCTGAACAACATGACAGCAGTTGGGTGTATGCTAGCCCTAGCTGCTGTCTTTCCCCTGGGCATCGATGGCCTACATGTCCACAGGAGGCAGTTTCCTGTCGTCTGCCAGGTACGCTATTAGGAGAGAGGCATTTGATCTACTATAGCTGCTATACAGTATTTTGTCTGTTAAGCAGAAACCTTGAATCTCCAAATTTAAAACTGTTGTATTTTCTTGTCTTGCAAATGTGGTGAAACTAGTTGACTGACTAGTTTGGCTATTTTCAAAACATTTTGAAAGTGAAAGTGGATCAATGGAAATTATTAACAAGCGCTAACAACTAATCTACAGTTGATATTTTACTATATTATTTTCCATTTCTCATCGGCATACAATACACGGTTTGTATGTACTAAACAGAGATTAAAAGAAATTCATGGTGTAGAATAATGTATAGCTTGTGAGATCCTTTCACTGTTACTTACTGTACAGTCTGCTGCTTTTAGGAAGCAAGTCTCTTTCATTCCAGACAAACCAGATAGAAATAGATTGAAATTCCTCATTACTGGAGCAGACATCTCTCAGGCTGAGCTCCGAAGATTAGTTCATTTGATTGAGCTTCAGATCTTAAATTCAGATTTGATAGTTATATTAGATTAGATCATTTACACAATTGGCCTTGATTGAACTTCATATTCTAAATTCAAATTTGATTGCTGGATTGTGTTAGATAGTTTATTCAATATGTCTGCCTTGAAGATTGATTATCTGTTTAATTACAAAATGTTAATCTTTCTGTTTTAACACATTTTACGAGGCAAGTAAAATCACAAGACATGCTAATTAAGCTGCAGAGACAAATGTCAGCCATTTGCACTTGTGTCAGGCTGTAGAGACAGTGGAGCTATCCAAGTTTATGTTGCTTTTAAATGTTTTCTGATTTAATTATCT
The DNA here is from genome assembly GCA_039105355.1 of Benthosema pterotum. Lineage (NCBI taxonomy): Eukaryota > Metazoa > Chordata > Actinopteri > Myctophiformes > Myctophidae > Benthosema > Benthosema pterotum. The sequence continues at coordinate 31,777,418 of CM076970.1, forward strand.
GACTACATATTTATCTGATATACTTGTAGCGTTTGTGAAATGTAGATATATTCACTCTGATACAGATATAGATATAGATATATATATATCAATGTTATATTTATATTGTGATATGATACCAGGAATTGTCTGTGGTTTTGGATAGAAAATATTCTAATATTGTGAGATGGCATAAGTAATTTCATGGTTTTAATCAAAAAAATCGAATGAGGGAAAATTGTCCTCAAACTCAAAAGTTTTTATATGTCAAAAGATTATATGTGATGTTGTCAACATTACCTTGGCGTTGTGTACAATATGTACAATTATGGATGAGGCAGTTTTTGTTCTGTTTGATTCTAATTCAAGGTATAACCTTGCGTTGCCAATTGCCATAATGATCATAGATGTTTGCCTACTTATAGGCAAAGACATCTTAATGTGTCAAAGTGTGGTAGAATAACTGCTAACAAAACTTTGTCTATTGCTTTAAAGCCTAGTCATATCACAATCCCAAAATAAAGTCCAAAGCCCTTTTTCACACCAAAGGGTCACCTTGCAACTTCTTAGGTCCAAACAGACACAAGAGTTGATGCTAAAATGATCTTGTCCCTTTAGTGTGATATAGTCGATTGACTTACAGGCGTTGAATGGTTTGGGACAATGTGTGTCAACTCGTGTCAATATGCAGCAAGACATATCACACCAACCTTCTGACCGTTTGGACCGTTTGGACCGAGTTCCTTTGGTGTGAATAGGGCTAGATTTTTGCTTTGGTTCTGCAATGCTGTCTTTTAAGAAATATAGCACCTACGGTATATGTCATTTACAGTAGATGTCACAATACATATTGGTATGCAGAGATATCCGATAAGCTGCTGCAAAGAACTACTGTTTATTTTACTTAAAGTTATGGCACAAGAGAAAAGCACATGTACAGTGCTACCGTATGCAGGATATGGGTTATTTAAGCTTATTTATCTTCTGGGACTTACGTATGTGCAAGCCAGCCAACCTCTACATTTCCAGCATGTAATGGTCATTTTCATCTGGGGAAAAAGAAGTTTAACCTACAACAGCAAGTTTTAAGACAGGATAAACTTTGAACACCTCAGTGTTTTTTGTGGTGTCAGCACCCGACTAACGCTTTAGCTTGTCTCACACACAGCAAAATCCTGAACATTAATTGAACTCTGGGGAGGTAGGGATCCATATAATGGTGGATTTTACACCCTCGGAGTGAAATGAATGCTTTGCAGCATCGTAGAACCGCCTCAGGTATATGGAGCCCTGCAGTAGAACATCTCTTTGTCTGTGTGTTGTACGTGTTCTGCTAATCCCCAAAACAGATCTTATCATTATACTATCTGCATGGATAAGACAAGAAGCTTAGATCTTACTGTAGTTCAGTCGCTGAAAGCAGTTACTTTGAGGAACATTTCTGCAAAGAGACTGTTTTGCACATTTTGTATTACACCCAAGTGTTATTCACGTGGCTGCAGATGTTAGCTTCTTTACCACTTTACCACCCACTGCATACTGTAATTGTAGCCTGTGTAACACCAGGAACATACAATAAGACACAGAGGTCACTGTCTGCTGTAGCTTGTAAATACTAGAAACATAAGATATAGGACACACTGCATACTCTGGTAAATACCAGAGACAGATAAGAGCCCCGACTCACCTACCTGGTTTATAAACACCAGGAATATTACATACTGTATATACAATGCTTTTCTTGGTCCAAATGCAATTGTCATAATGATTTGTTCTCTTGGACACTCTGTGCTAATATCACACAGTGTGACAAGGTACTACCAGAGTGAAACACATGTGTAGTCACTGGGGCAGTGTGGGTACAAGAATGAAACAAGCTTTAGAGCAGAGGTCCCACTTCCATTTTTCAAGGTCATTTTTGAAATCCTATTAAGCTAGAGGGAGACTTTAATGAGGGGGATGTGACTTCTTGATTAATGTGTTTTATATATTAATCTGTTGAATTATGAAGTACCGGTATTTAATTTATCCACTTCTTTCTTTTTCTTTCTTTTTTCACTCTAGTTCCGCCTGTGGCTGTTGGGTCTGGGTTTCAGTCTTGCATACGGCAGCATGTTCACTAAGATCTGGTGGGTTCACACCGTCTTCACCAAGAAGGACGACAAGAAAGAGAAGAGGAAGGTAAGGAAGCCTGATATGTATGCGCTTGGGCACTAACTAACGGATAGCCGATTTACAAGCGGTGTGTGTCAGCATGTGACCCCGGTGAGCAGTTAAAGCGACTTGAATAATGGAGCAGGCTGCTTTTTGAAGTCGTGGATTCAACCGTCAGGAGATTATGTCAACGCACAGGTCCTCCTCTGATGTTATACTTTACCACCATTCCCTTCAAGGTCACCTTAAACCGGCTAGAAAAATGGTGCATTTCCCTGCTGTCATATTATGTTTACTTTTTACATTTACTCAACCTGCTGCCATCGCATTTGGTCAATGTAGCGCACACGAGAGAGAGAGACAGAGACAGAGAGAAAGTCACCCTTGAGCATCACGTCGCATGGATTTTCCCCACATAGGCCGTTTGCGACGCCAATTGGTCCCGCCAGCGATTTGACTCCTCCAATCGCCTTTCTCGCTGCCTCTCGTGCGCTGCAGAAGACGTGTTGCGCGTCACGTCTTGGGGTGTGCTCGAGATAGGCAGATAAAGCGCATTACTGGATCTCTGAGAATATCCCTAGTAGAAGAGCGCCCATCGGGGGGGGGATTATATTATCCGGAGCCATGTCAAAACTGATTGCATTCACTTTGTGTCACTTAATGCCTGCGCAGAGGCTGCGGTTGGCGCTGTATCAACCAGCTCCCCCTCTCTCTCTCCCTCTCTCTCTCTCTCTCTCTCCCTCTCTCTCTCTCTCTCTCTCTCTCCTCTCTCTCTCTCTCCCTCTCTCTCTCTCTCTCTCTCTCTCTCCCACTCTCCCTCTAAAAGCAGAAGAGATGCTGCTTGAATGTTCTAAATGTTGATGTTTCTCCAAGCGCCGGCGCCGCGTGGTGCCACTGTTCTGTCATCCTGCGTTGTGTGCTTCGATATTTGCATCTGCCACTCCAACACACAAAGTCTCGCAGGAGGCTCATGTGTGCCTTTTTTCTGAGAATAGATAATAAGCTGTGGAGTATTTTTTCCCCCAGGGGGAAACAAACACTGCTTCCTATTTAAATCTCTGATGAATGTAGAAATTGTGGTTCGTATTTTAGGACGTTCAGTGTTCGCCAATTTGAGATGAGTGGATTAGTTGCTCAACAGGACGCGTAGCTGCTGTTATCCAACTGCACTTTCCTTGAACATTATAGATCATTGTTCGACTTTGTCGGTATGTATTTTGTTCATTTGCTGTACAGGGATAAACAACCCAGCGTTTGGTTCCTAGGAGATAATGCAAGTAGAATCAATAACAGGCTTTAGTGAGACTCACAAAATTCCCCTTCTCTTTTTTTCCTGGTATTGATTTTGTCATGGAACACTGCCCGCGCCTCACTATGGCCTCTGTCTTTGTGGATGCTTCAGGGTCATGTTGAATTGGCCTCAGTTGGTGATGGATCATTATTTTTTATCAAGTTCAGACTATTTATGGCTTCATGAATCCCTCTACGCACAAAATCACACAGAGGATATTTTGACCTTTTCTTTTATGGTTTCCCAGACTGTGTGTGACCAATTCCACTATTTGGTGTGGTAGGAGGGCTTTTTCTCATGATCGGGCCAATCAGATGTAATTCGATTTTTATTTTATAATTCAAAACCTACAGACAATGCTCCAAACTGTTCCTGTGTGCATGGAGGATTATTTAGGCCTCTTACAAAGTTGCAAATGAATATTATACTAGATATCTGTTTGACCTTAAGCCACTTAAATGGTATAAAAGATTGGTTATCGGATGAATTGCAGAGATCACAGATCGATTTATGGGAGTATTGCAGATTCGATTCATGGTACTGACAGGAGGGGTGTCTATTCCGGCTGGTCACCAAAGTGCCCTTGAGCCATGCATGGCTAGCTTATGCTGTTAAAACACTGAATGCACTTTTTTCCACACTTAAGGTATATTTTCAACATGTGTTAGAATCCAGGAAATGTAGGTATACTACAGTCTTGCTTGGACTGCCTGGGAATATGTGTAGTGAAAGAGCTATTGTCATTATATTTGTGTCACTCTTAGCTGTATATCTTGTTCTGTATCCGTCCTGTGATTCATAACTGTGTTACTACCAAGACAACTGACCCCCCCTACTCAGATCAATAGATAAGTATCTCTACATTATCTATGCAATCTGGCCCCGTGTTTGGAGCTCTCAGATAATAATGCATACCGTATTTATGTGAATTTAGGGGATATAGCCTGATTGTAATTTCCATCTATTAATTGAAAATGAATTGATCTTCTTGCTTCTCGCTCTCCCCGCTGTTTCCCAGCAGCATCTGGAGCCGTGGAAACTCTACACCACGGTGGGGGTGTTATTGGCCATCGACGTGCTGTCTCTCATGATTTGGCAGATTGTGGATCCTTTACATATCACAGTGGAGGTGAGATCGATTCCAACCCTACGTACTCTTCGTCTCTCTGGTGTTTAGTTTCTTGTTGTTGTAGTTTGTTTTGTTTGTTGTTGTTTTTTTCTTCCTGGGGACATTGATTAGCCGCCTTACGGAGGATCTGTGGAATAAATCTCAGAAGACAACAGAGAGAAGAAGCTCATCTTAAAGATGTAGTGTTGTTAAAGTGGAATTGATTTCAGCACGGCAAATTACGTTTTGTGTTCCTGCTGTGATAACCTCTAAACTCATTGTGTGTGTGTGTGTGTGTGTGTGTGTGTGTGTGTGTGTGTGTGTGTGTGTGTGTGTGTGCGTGTGCGTGTGCGTGTGCGTGTGCGCGCGTGTGCATGCGCATGTTTTTGTGAGAGTAGAAGTTCACCAGGGAGGCCCCCAAAGCAGACCTGGATGTTTTAGTCCAGCCTTTATTGGAGCACTGCAGTTCAGTGAAGATGAACACTTGGCTAGGTGAGGAGATTACTAACTATGCATGCTGATCTTTGTCCGAAATTATAAGGTCTGAAACGCATCTTTCCAAAATTTTGTTCTCAAAGCTGCTGCGTCGGATGTTGTGACGCAAACTCCACTTCGGAAAGATGGAGAATGTAATTGGTCGGTTGCCCACAATCAGACTCACAGACATACAGACATGCACACGCACACACACACACACACACACACACACACACACACACACACACACACACACACACACACACACACACACACACACACACACACACACACACACACACACACACACACACACACACACCGCTGCTGTCGTTTTGTTTGTTTTGGAGAGAGGTTAGCAGAGCACGCTGACGGGATCTCCGAGGCTGCAGCTGGGTTCTATTGGACTCGGCAGGCGAGCCGCTAGATGGCGTTTATATTCCTCACCGGCCCTATGAGGTTGTTGTACAGCAGTGGTTTCCAAAACTTTTGTTATGTCAGCAGCTCTTGCAGTGTTTAACCAATCTATCGAGACAGTCTTGCTTTTTCCGAACAAGAACGGGTGAAGTATGGACCTAATCTGTGTCTGGAGAGTTTTTTTTTTTTTTTTTTTTTTAATAAAAATAAAATAAAATTGTGTTCTTTTCGAAGAAAAGTTTGGACGTCGGAGAGAGTATGAACAGGGCTTTAATCTGCTTGTCTGTCACTATTCAGATCAATATTATACTTTAAAGAGTCACTAAAGACGGTCACGTCATACAACTTAAGTGACGTTTGTGTTGCAGCACATATCCCTATGCATAACATGTTGTTGTTCTGAATGGTTTGGGAAGAAAGGCAACCTGAGAATTCACACCACACACCCATCACATGCTTAAGTAAGATTTAAGTATTCAAAATCCAGTGCTTTACAGTCATCTGTTATGGTTCTGTTGCGTATGCCAGAGTTGAGCAGCAATCAGTAATCCCATTGACGAAACGTAACAGAACATACTTGGCTTGTGGAGCCTGATACCGGTGCAATGGTTTGTATACTGGCAGAATGGACATTTTCAACTCTCTATGTGTTGTGCCTGCAGAATAGAATGACAGCAAAATCCTGAGTGCTAATTTATTTCCCTCAGCCCATATGCATTTTGCACTCAACCCTATGCATTTTGCTCCTCATTCCAGCCACATTCTGTACGAATATTATTTATCAGACCAGCGCACTGGCCTGGAGATGCAGTTTGCTTGTCATTTTAAGAGCGTCTATAATGGTAAAGTGCACGCCTCACTTTCCTTTACACTATGCCTCTAAAGGAAGATTGCGCAAATAACTGGATGAGATATTACAGGAGGCTTGTGGTGAAGATGACAGTAAATGCAGCCAGGAGATGTATTGCCAACAGGTCTTGAAAACACATTTGCACACACATGCAGTGCAGTAGTGAGGAAACGTAATGCCAAAACATTGTGTTTTACTAGCTTTCATTGCTCAAACTGGGTGGGAACGATTATTGCCGATGCTTCATGTAGTGGCGCTGGTTGGATTGGTTAATAAAGGCCGTAGGTGTACAGTAGGTTTGTTTCTGTGGCTCAAATGCTGAAATGATGCCTTTATTGCACCATCAAGGTGACTGACATTTCGAGCATAATGCTCTTCCTCTTTATTATTCTTGTTTCAACTATTCACCGCTCAGGACGTGCCCCAGTACCGGTTGGATGTGCATGTCTTTTTTTGCTCTTTTTCATGGATATTGTTTGTTCATTGCTGCCTTGCATTTAATGCTTTTATCTTGATAGCATAACTAATTGCTTTCTAAGTCAATCAAATGTCAATTGTACAATAAATTATTTTAAGAGGGGATTCCTGGCCAGGGGAGATATTGCCCTTCTGAGTTCCAGGCAGGACAACGCGTGTTGTGAGGATGAGGCAGGCAGGCATCCATGCGAGCACGGCAGACCAGAAGGCAGGCATTGGTCTGGTGAACTCCATTGGCACCTCTCCCCTGGGGAAGGTGCCAACCTGAGGTCAAGGCTTGGGGAGCGTGTCGTCTGGACTCTGCTGGCAGAGTCCTACTGCTCTCCATGGCCGAAGACGCTGACTGTCTGAGGGGAATGGGGTCAACTTGCCACTGATCCATCTGGTCAGAAATCTCAATGGCAGCTGTTATTTCCTCAATCAGGGAAAGCTGCTCCTTCCTCGTAGTGATCTCTCTCTTCCTATGGCCCCTCCCTCTGGATGGCAGGGAGCATCGCCTGGTCTTTCCAACCAGTCTCCATGGTAGATGACTTGTTGCCAAACCCTCTCGCTGAAAACCTTCCTCTAACCGAGTTTTAGTAGCCGCCTGTTACTAAAACTCAGCAGTGGGTTGTCGACATAGGCTAGTTTGTGCGTCTCGCATCCATGGATGGCTGGGTGTTAACCGTGAGCAGGACACCAGGTTAAGAACTCTCCGCAGGTGTTTGGGTTGGCAGAATATTTCACATGTATGGGGCTCCATCTGTGCCTGGGGTGACTAGAGGTGCAGGGGCATCAGGTGGTTGAACTGGCTCTGGGTGTACACCAAAGAAGGCAGGCAACATGTTTGGAAACCTGTGTCACCAAGAGTGCGACGCAGGTTCATGGTTAACCTGCCCCTGCCCTGGTTAGCGAGAGAGCCTCCTTATAGCCCTGTTGTAATCTGCCCAGTTCATTCAGTCAAGATAGTTCTGTCATGATTTAGAAAACTGGCAGACCCCAAAACTAGCAAAAACACAACAAGACAAGTTAAAAGGCTTTCATTCCCAAGTGAAGGATAAGTAGCTTGTGTGGCCGAGGCGAGCAGGCAGACAGACAAGCAGGCAAGGCAGGGCAGAAGGAACACAGTAGACAGCCAACAGGCTGGCAGTGAAGCAGGTGAGTGATTCTGTGGCAGAGGGAACGAGTTGCAGGCAAGAAACACAAGAGGAAACAATAGAGAATGCTAACACGGAAAGCAAACACAATGGGTAACACTGGGAAACACTGCCTTTACAATGAGATTAGTTCACTAGGAAAATATTTGGAAAAGAATACCACAGAAGGCTGTGCAACTCGCTATCATATCATCAAGCTCTAAAAAGCTTGTTGGGCGAAAAGTACTGAAGTCATTGTGTTCTCGTCATCAGGTGTGGTGTACGGATACAAAGGGATGTTTCTGCTCCTTGGTATCTTCTTGGCCTACGAGACCAAATCAGTGTCCAGTGAGAAGATCAACGACCACCGTGCAGTGGGAATGGCCATCTACAATGTTGCTGTGAGTCTCTACTACAGTATGTGACTGTGTGTGTGTGTTTGTGTGTGTTTACTCTTCCACAAAAGATTTTATAGTAGATCAGCCCCACATTTACCAGCTGCAAAATTAAAGTGATGAACATGATGATGATGAACCATGAAATGAACATGGTGGCGACTACTTAATGGTGTTGTCCTCAGTTATCAGTCTTGTATAGAGCTGTGCTTGATATGTACTGTAAGAATGTCAGTCAGTCAATCAACCAATCAATCAATAAATCAACCAATTACAATATTAATTAATTAGTTATTACAATCCAAGAATTGTGTGAAATGTGCCATTGTGCATAATGAGTACATTAACATTTGGTAGTGTAGGTAATACTCAGGTCATGCGCAAAAAGAAAAAGAGAATTCTTCACCCAACACTGTGTGTGCATGCCTGTTAATATGTTTGTCCGCAGCCTCATGCGTCTCTCAGACTGACATTAAAGTCTGCAGACTCCCTCCTTCACTTTCAATTGGCCTTTATTCATCCTCCCTGTCTGTCTCTCTACAGGCCTGCTGGTTTCGCTCCTTCCCTTTCTGCCTTAATTTGTGTCTCAGTTGAAGCACATTTTGTAGTCTTTAGTGGCGCCATTCAACCTGCAGGCCCACTTTCTAGCCTGTAGTGATGGCGGGGCCGCCTCCATCACAGGGCTCTGACCTAAATGACTGCACCACATACTGAGGGCCTCTGGCACCTCATGGTGGCCCAGAAAAGCAGAAAGAACCAGCGGAGAAGGAAAGGGAAGGGAAAGTAAGAAAAGAAAATCAAAGGGAAGAAAATAGAAGAGAGCACACTGCCTTCTCCTCGTTAGGAGAAATACATGTCACCCGTCAACACTCCTCGGATAGAGTGTGTGTTGTGTTGTGTGTTGTATAATCACATACTTATGCACATGCACATGCACACACGCACACACACGCACACACACACACACACACGCACACACACACACAGTGTCTCAGGATGTTAAATGTAAGAATGTTGGCTCACACATTTTTTGAATGTTTCCGCTTAACAGTCTATGCAACATCAGTGCTGAAAATGAGTAATAAGGAGATACATATTCTGGCCTCCCCCATGTACTTCAAATGTCACATTTTGCAGTCGCACAAAGTCCTACTGTTTGTTTAGGTGAAGCCTTTCCATATGTCTTGGTGCTGAGCAGAAATGGAAATTACAAAATATTTTTAAGATATTTATTTAATATATGTATATATGGAAATATTAAATGCCCAGACAGCTTTCTTTCAAAACTTTTATGAGACAGGTGGATTTCCAGGCATTCTGTAAGCATCTGAATATTGTGAAAGAGTTGCCTGGCTTGCCAGACAGCCTGCTCACACAAACAAGTGCACTGCACATAACATTTTTGCACATGAATTGAACACATGCTCACCTGAACACTGTGTGTCTGTGCACGGATAGTCTCATACTCACATGCATATATTACGCATTGTAAGCTTGTGGATCTGTATTTTGGGTGTTTGACACTGTAATATAACAATACATTAAATCCTCTTCATCCCTTGGAGCCATGTTGTGGTGGGCGATGAGATCACTGAAGGGTTAATTCCGTCTGCAGCACGGTGCAAATTGCTCTGGTCCCTCACTCACCCCTCAAGTGTTCTTCAATGGCCTCACTTCTCTGTCTTTCTATAATTGTTAGACCCCGTCTGCCCGTCAATGAGGAGATTAAGTGATGCATAGTTGAGATGCATAATGTGTCCTCAGGACAACGGCAACCATTTCACTCCACACACAATTTCATTTCATTGTATTGAAAGGTATTGTCAGGCTTGGAAATGCCTCCAAATGCCACCATCCTTTTCACTCACGACATCTCATGAATTGAATTAAAAGCTTTTTAATGAATATGAAATGAGCGATACATTCAGTTGGTTTGGCAAAGGGTGGATCTACATTTAGGCACTCTGAGGGAGCATGCAGCATCTCCCATACCAAATATGGGCCTTCTGAATCTGTTATATACTGTAGCACACTACAGAATAACAGGTGGAGGCTGGGGTGGCGGAGAGGGTGAATCACAATTGATACTCGCCAGAGTTCCATACTAATAGTACCAGTTGATAAAGGCTCACATCGCATCACATTGCGATGCATCATCAGCTTGCATCGAGTCCGACCGCAGCTCAGAACTGAAGCGGTAGAATCGATAATCCCCCTATTATTTCAGCAAAATGAGGCTTTTGGAGTCCAAATATTAGGCAGATTATTTAATCACCTCGTGCTCCCATTCTAAGCTACAGCGAGAATGGTTAAATAAACGATTTGGGGCAGAATTCCAAAGCAAAGGATTAGCGACCCAAACTCACGTTTAAACTGGTGGCTGAGCTCTGTTAGTGATGAGCATACAGTATGCGATTGGTTGAAAATAGAAGCATGGGGTTGAGACCAACCACGGATCAGCCAACCACCAGAAACCGCAAAGTGTTCCTGACCTAACCTTTTCTGCGCATGTGATATGCGCAGTACTCATTAACGTCTGAGCAGAAAGTTGTGTTTCAATTTATAAGTGTCTTTCACTTTCATTTCCATCACTGTATAATAATTAGTCCCTGAGAATTTATATTATGGACGTGTCAAATGACTCAACCCCAATTTAATCTTAAACTTGGTGGGCGGATATTAGTACTGGTGGAAACATGTGCAAGTAATTGCCATGTAGCCTCACTTTGTTTCCTTCCTTCTGCTTTTGATAAACAGCGGCCTGGCCGTTGTCCTAGAAGTATGACATGCCAACACTGCCATCTGTCATTATTATTCTCCTACCTATTTATTTATAGAATAAACTACTTGAATGGACCAGCCCCCGCCCACCAGAGGGAGACAAAGATTAGATTAATTATTGATTAATTATAAGAGGATCAGTTTGCACCCTGGGAGTGGCCCCTGTGCATAAATGATGTTTTCCTGAGTGAGGCAGGTGAAGTGAATTGGAACGGCCGGAATGAAAGGGAGGATGGATGGTGTTTTGTGCCATGAGGCCGCACTTGTGGGCCGGGGACCTGTCCCTGTAAGTAATGACACAACACAGGAAAATAACACCTCTGTTGATGTCGGCCCGTTCTATTCCATTCGCCGGCCTGGATGGGATTTGGCCGCTTTTGGAGAGAGATGACTGACTGTTGATCAATGCGTATTGATTTTCAACCCCCCACCACCACCCCCATCCTCTTTCATTGTTCATTTTTCATTTTTCAACTCGTTCCTCAATCTCTATCCCTCGCTCCCCTGACCCCCTCTCATCCCCTCCATCTCTCCATGGCATTCTCAGCCTTCATTCCGCATCCTCTCATTCAATCATCTCTCGTTCCCCCATTATCTCCCTCACTCACTCGTGACCTTCTCTCGTTGCTATTACTCTCTACAGATGAATTCATCCTCGTCACACAATGGCATTGCGACATGTTGTTAGTTTGAAATGCAGTTCTTGTCGGTAGGGTTGCAATCGTTTAAAAAAAAAAGTAAAATAATTTGTATAAAACATTCCATTTTTTTACAAGCTCCCAACACCTAATATGGTAATGCACTTAAGTGCAGTGTGACCTTGTATTGGTAATCAGTCAGTGGTTGTTAGGTTATACCAGTGGGTTTCAACCTTTTTCATACCAGGGCCCACTATTATTCAGCATTTGAGCCACGGACCACCATTTGAGGACATTTTAGCCCCACAGACCCAAAACTAAACATTTCTTTTGCTTTTGTCCACAATTCCAGTCTGGATTTGGGAAACAAAACAGTCAAACGTACAGATCAAAATGACCGTTAATCTTCTACATTCTCTAGTTGTGTAGACTTGTGGCTAATTCAGATGATGAATATTTTAATTCTTGAGTGTAAACATGAAACCAAATGGACCCGCAAGGGTCCATTTGGTTTCATGTTTACGCTCTCAAAGAGTTACATCTGGTTAACCAACTTTTCCATCATTTAGCCTGCGGTCCAGCTGAAGTCAATTTGTTGATTAAAACAATAAATTATAAAGTAATTAATCCAAAAATAATCAATAGAACAATTATCACTAAAATATAAGAAGAATAACTTAAGTTGAATTGTCTGTCTGTCTGCCTTCATGGTGCCTGCATGTGTGTGTTCTCTGTCTTCCAGGTGTTATGTATGATCACGGCTCCCGTTACGATGATCCTGTCCTCCCAGCAGGACGCGTCCTTCGCTTTTGCGTCGCTGGCCATCGTCTTCTCTGTCTACATCACCCTGGTGGTGCTCTTTGTCCCCAAGGTAAAGACATGTACCTTACATACGAAGTAAACCAGCTAGTGTCTGTCCTTCAGTCCTCTGCTCTGCCCCCATACAGTATGACGGAATGAGACCAGATCGCTCAGTGTCAGGCGTTAATGAATGGCCCCTCATTACGGATTCACTTTGCCCAGGCTAGAATAATACAATATATTACATAATAACAGGCTAATCTTGGTGTGTGTGTGTGTGTGTGTGTGTGTGTGTGTGTGTGTGTGTGTGTGTGTGTGTGTGTGTGTGTGTGTGTGTGTGTGTGTGTGTGTGTGTGTGTGTGTGTGTGTGTGTGTGTGCGTGCGTGTGTGTGTGTGTGTGTGTGTGTGTGTGTGTGCATGTGCGTGCGTGCGTGCGTGTGTGTGTGTGTGCGCGCACGCGTGTGTGTGTGTAATAGATGCGTAGACTGATCACACGAGGGGAATGGCAGTCGGACGCCCAGGAGACCATGAAGACAGGCTCGTCCACCAACAACAACGATGAAGAGAAGTCCAGGCAGCTGGAGAGAGAGAACATGGAGCTCCAGAAGATCATCCAGGAGGTCACCTGCTTCCCTATACGCTCATTACATCTCATACCATCTCCTTCAACCTCATTACGCCTTCTACCATCTCCTTCAAGCTCATTAAACCTAATACCATCTCCTTCAAGCTCATTAAGCCTAATACCATCTCCTTCAAACAAAATCCTTTCAAATGACATCTCCTTCAAACTACTATACATCGCTTTATGTGTTTCAAACTACATCTTGCGCTACTACTTCTCTATCACCTTGCGTAAAGCGTTCACTATTCACACTGGAACGTGAGCCTCTTCCTTCCGTGTGTCCTCTCTATCGCGCGCAGAAAGAAGAGCGCGTGTCGGAGCTGAGGAACCAGCTGTCCGAGCGGCAGGCCCTGCGCTCGCGGAGGCGGCCCACGCCCACCATCCAGAACCACGGCTCCACGCCGCTCCCCGCCCATCCCAGTGACCCCAAGTCTCTGGTGCCCCCACCTGGCTACCCTGTCCCTTCCTCCGACAACCACTCCCTGCCTCCCTCCTTCTCCAACTCCTCCAACCTCTACCAGCCCGACGGCAAGATCAGTCGGAACAACTGCCACACCAGCCGCCTACAGCTACTGTATAAGTGAGAAGGAATAGAGGCAGCATTGTGGCGGGGCATAGGGGAAGAGAGTGAGGGGGTAAATGATAGAGGGGTAAGTCATACAGTAATGGTTTATGAGGAATCCTAACTTTGACCTGAAGCTAAGAAACAACAAAAGAAAGTAGTTTAAATAGTGATGATGTTGTACTGTAGCTCTCTCTCTCTCTCCTCTGTGTCCAATTAATGTATTCATGCCATATTTCTTTTTCTGAGAGAAAAAAAAAAGTTTTACTGCATACATACGTACATTCTATGATTGCAAGTTAATTATGCAACTCTGCATCTGTTGTGTGCAAGTGATTTATGAACTGCCACCCGGGATTATGGGATATATTGGGAGACAAAAGAGTCACCATTAGTATGGTAACACATTTATCATGTTTATTGTGTACCATAAGGCCTCTACCAATGTTTGGATAGTGCTATGTACTGAACTAAGAGGCAGGGTAAAATAAGAGACTACTGCAGTATCATAACAATACACCAGTCTTAACAAGTAACTGGCTTGTATCCACACAACATGTTTTTTTTTTCTTTTTTTTTCACTTTGTTTTTGCATTATATTGTGTTCATGCTATTTTGTAGAATGCTACAGGTCTCTGTTCAAAGAGACTGCTGCGGCCTTGTAAATGCATCTGTCCAATCACGGCACAGACGACACACTGTGGACGAATCAGCCTCTGGTTGGGTCTCATGATGTGTTGATTCAAGAGCTGAATCCGAGCTGCACAGCCATGTGGTGACAGTGCTGATTTTGTTGACTAAAACCGATTAAAAACTAGACTAAACTGTTAGCGTGGCGAGACTAGTGGAGAAGAGCTCCACTAAAACTAAAAGACAAGCAATTCTACATTTGTTTGCGCTCAGTTGTTCTGGTGTTTGGTAACAAGCAAGCAATTTGCTGTAAAAATCAACACTGCGCAGAGATGAGTTGGATAGCATAGCAGATTTAAGAAATATTACATGAGAGTTGTTGGTTTTCATTAATGCATGCCTGCAATACTGCAGGAACCCCGAAAGCAACACAGAAGTGCATTAATGACGTTAAACCACCCCCTCTTTTATATATTGCAATTATGCAACTGTTACCCTTAAACCCTTTATCGCTGAATAATATCCCAGATGTAGTCACTACGACCACAAATGTCCCAAGAAACTAGGTAGCCTAGCCACCAAGTCTGCTGTGCTGAGAGAAAAGCACAGCGTGTTTGCTTTGATTATTAGGCGTTGAAATGACATGGTTTGAAGCATGGTTAGAAAGCTGTTTTGCCAAATCAGATTGCTTCCTCAAAACAACCTGTTGTATAATTCTGAGGTATCCGCAAAGTGCAACAGGTGATTGCTGAAAAAATAAGAGCTTGGCGATGAATTGCATGAGGCTAAAATCATTTTTTGGGGGGGTTCATCTGCGTAAATTAGGCTACAGCTGCTGCTGTTTATTTTCACTTGTCATGTCAGATGCGTGCATGGTCACACAGACAGATGCCACTTTCCTAAATAACCAAGCCAAATAGGATCTGTCTGTACAAGCAAACACGTTAAACTGCAGCATAAACCAATGGCTGTCAAACTGAATGATGACCCTCTGGACCATTTTATCACTGAAGAATATACCGGAGCAGAGGCATAATATATCCTACCGCACACGGTCAACTCCCATAAATATGTCATTGACTTTCTACTTTTTCATTCTTCTTATCTATTATCTAGCAGTCTTGGTAAAAGTGTCAGCTAAATTACCCTCCAAGTGTCAGAGTTGAGTTAACAACAACTGACAAGTCAGTGCTGCCTCTTCGGAGGGCCGCCATTTTAAATTAGTTTTTAGCAGTTGGCAAATAATTGCAGATGTATTTTTGCAACTTCTTGTTCTGCACTACGGTACATGCCGTTTGTGGATGCGAGACATGAGGTTTTCTTTTTTGGCTCATCATAAAACTGAAACCAAATCAGCTTTCCCTTCCTAAACCACTGCAGCATTTCTCCTCTCTATAATTATCTGCTTTCACGGTCTTGTCTTTTACTTTTCATAAAATGATGTCAAATGCGTAGGAGTTTTCAGGGTACTTCACATTCACAGATGGCATAAGTTGCCCTCTCCAGGTACTTTCTTTGGAATTTCTTCATGGTATTGTAGAAAGCGAGAGTACCATGTTGTTTGTCCCTACTTGAACTTGATGGGAAGCAGTATTGGGGGAATGGATCGCCTGTCTTACTGCACTGAGTCTGCTTTAAGTTCTTGTGACCTTAGTCTTTTTTTTACTTTTTTTTTTTTTTACAGTGCAATAGATACACATGAGAACCTCTTTTTCATCTTCATAAACTCTTATGGCAACTAGATTAGTGCTTGCCTTGTTCTTTATCCTCTTTGCGAGGCTATGAATTGTCATTGCTAGACATTTGATCTGGCCTCATGTTCTCTTTCTGTGGTGGAACAGTGTGTCTCATTTCAGTGGCTAACGTGAGTTGTTGTGAGCACTTGTTATGAATGTCTGAGTAGTTACCTATGAGGCGCCAATGTATTTATTAACTATGAGGACATTGTACAGTGCGGTGCTCACGTTGGATCCTCTCTTTGTGATCCTTTTAAAAGTGTCCATCTGTAAATATTGTACGTTTGTCTGTAACCTCTGGAAGTATTTCAGTTGGTGTCTTAATCCCAGAGCTGTGAAGATGCAAGTCGTGTTCCTGAGGATATGCACAACATTGACGCTGTAATTATTATCACTATTTGGGATGCTGTATAATCTTGCACATGCGTATTATGCCAGCTGTATTTCGTGCGGTACAGTATTTGAAATATATTTCTATATGCTATACAGTAATTAGTTGACATTGGAGATTATTTGAAATGCGAGGTTGATTATGTCTAAATAAAAGTCATTGTTTTTTTGTTAGTTTCTTTATGTGAATGTTGTATTAACTTTAACTTCCAGTCAGGCTTGGTGACATGGTACAGTAAATTGTGAAATTATTTGACTATATACAGTATATCTATATAAGTTAAGGTGACTGAATTATCACCACGATACAAAAGATCATGGTTCCTAGTTCTACACAACAGTTTCATCACTGTGAAATGTTCATTTTGCAGGTCTGATTTTTGTACAATTAAATTAACTGAGGATTGTATTGTTACTCCCAATCAGACGGTAGGCTACTAGGTGTTGCCTCTCTTCACTGGTATCATCACCTGCCTGTTTCTGAGTGTTTCATAATTTGAACCCATTCAACTGTTCTAGTCATTATGCACGCCTCGTATTTTTCCTACAGGTTAATGAGGACGAGAGGTGTATACTATAGCATGCAGAGGCAGGCCTGGGAGTGCCAGAAGCAGACCATGCTGGTTAGTGCATCATCACCATGCATCATGGCTCCACTCATGGGGAAGTTCCCTGTCTCTGAAACTCTGGGGTAGCTATTAGGGAAGTGAACCTTCCTCTGTTTATTCTATCCAGGCTTGTATGCAATCTGTGTAAAAACAAGTGAATCACAACAATACATGGACTACTTTTAGACACATGACACACATGACATCTAAATAACTATAAACGTACTATATTTGGAAGGCAATTTTGTATAGAGGGAATAGTTAGGGGCGGCCCCGTAGAGACGCTAAGGGCACACATTTCAACAAAGTATGGTGTTGGTTAACCTCAGTGGACATTTTCTGAGTTAAACATGTTGATCGACAGTCGTGTTGATTCATTTTGAAGAGAAGAGATTTCATATAGAGGGGAAAGAAGAGTGGACCTAGATAGAAATAGCACTTAATTAGGGCTAACTAAGTATAAGGTATAAATGTTTGATAAAGTAATTGAGCCAAGCCTTAAAAATATAATAATGATGCATTGAATGAATGATTCTTATGCCCAGTATTATTTTTGCATGTTCAGACATGTTTGTATTTACGTACTGTACCCTACTCATCAGAAAAAAGACTATTATTTCTAATCAACTCAAGGTAACTGAAAATGTTTCGTGTTGGCTTCCTCCTCGATACACACTATGCCCTCCATCATCAATCGGTGCAGGGGATCAAACCAGCCACCTTTGATTCACAGTTATTACCTAACTGGCGTGCATCAAGGCCAACCTACAGTATCACCTACGTGGTTTCATGTCGTTTTTCCCCTGAAAGCCACAGCCTTCCTCAAAACAGTTTTCAGTAGCCCCTCACTTCCTCCTCCTCCTCCATCAAGTTCCCCTGCCAATCTTTCAACTCTAGTTTATTTCTAGCAACTATTTATAAGTAAAATAATTTCAGCATTATGCAACAGAGATTAATTTTATATTTTATTTTCACAGAGCCAAGACCTCTCTAAGTTCTAAACTATTTCTCAAAATTATCATATTATAGTATAAAATGTACTGTATATACAGTAGTGTAATACAGTGTACAATACATAAATAACAGATGACTAACAAAGTGCAAATTTGAATAATAAATACAATAAAACATTAATAAATACATTTCTCAAAATAGAAGTCAAACATAATACTATATAGTATGATACAATGACTTAATAGGTCAATCCTAATAAATAAATAATACATAAATAAATAATACATACAGTACATCAGAAATATCTCTCCTCAAAGATTTTGTTGTTTAACTCTAGTTGCACACTCTTAAACAACACACCTCACAACATCACATTTAGATTAGACGTAGATGTAGTACATAGTACATACAGTAATGTTGTTGTAATGCATACCCATAGACATGGTTATGGTTCGCATCATTCTACAATAAACCCATTGACAAACTGCTTCAGTTAACATGGGCTGGTATAAAACCTGGTGTGGTGTGGCGGCGGAACACAGATCTGGATCCAGTATGACGCCACAGTATTCGAACATAGTTAATGTCCAATAGGACTAAATCCTTCGCCATGCTCTTTATACTTCCTTATGGCTGCCTCACCATCTGCAACTTTATGACAGCTATTTGTCATTATAAGGCAAAGACACCAAAGAAGGTGTTCCCAGATTTGTCATCCAGAACAGGCAAGAACTTTTTGTCTGTGGCTGCCTTAAGCAGGTCTCCCTTGTGGAGGTTGAACACAGCACCCATGTAGACAGAACCAAACCACTTGTCATCTGCTTTTGGGTTGCTGCTCGGCTTCTTTTCACAGCCGGTGCGAACAGAGTGCAGTATGGTCTCATAGCTCTTGTCTTCCTCAGTGTCCCCGTAAGAAGGGGACCACAGCTTCACTGCATGGCTCACTTGGACCATCTTCCTCGCTGTGCTGTCGATGACATCCTCACCGTCAAGGTGTTGATCAAGGTGGCAGCTGACACGGAATGAGGCCTGACTGTACACGAAGTACAGTCCTGACCTTGGGATCACAATCTCATTGTTTTCCAGTCTGAGGCCTCCTTCAGCGTGGTACTGGTCCACCCCCTGTTTCCACTCCAGCTTTTGAAGGTTTTTGTTGTATTCGCCTATTAGAGAAATGTTGGAAGATGTTCATGAGGACATTAGAATTGGCCAGTCATTGAACTGTACTGTACATTAATATTCTACATCGACTGACGGACTGACAATAATATATGCACTAATTTCCAGAGACTCAACATAGACTTTAAAGTGTTTTCCATCAGTCAAGTTAATTCCCAACTGAACTTGTTCTGAATATATACTGTATGTTTGCACATGTTTGTACTATGTACCATATGCTTACCTTCTAAATGAATTGCAGCTCTTACAGTTCTAGAGATTTGTCTCAATGTGTGGCGGAGATCTGCAGGAAGAGACAGAGATTTAGAAACCTGCGACAGATTGATTTTTGACTAACTAGATATTGACTAACTGGATATCAGCAAGATTGGCATCTCAACTGCATAATGCATATTACATACTAATAGACTATTACATTATAAATAAATAAAATAAAATCCTCACCATCAGCTTCTACAGCTTGATGATCCTGTAGAAGAAGAAAAAGAAAAGAAAAGGTTGAAATAAATTAGTTGGAAAGAGCTATTCGTTTTAGGATAGAGGACGTTCAACCCATGAACAGTTTAATCCTTTAGACATCAGCTTTGTTACCTTGTTGTGAAAGGTGAAGAGGATAGCAGCAGCAGCAAAAAACAGTGTTATCATCAGAAGGGCTCCAGTCCTCTTCCAATTGTGTGTAGATGGCTTTCTTGTAACAGTAACATCTCCTGTCTTGGTGGGGTCCATGTTCATGTCCAACATCACTGGGTTGTCGCCTTTCATTGCTCTGGAGCACTTTGTCTTTTTCAGTGAAGCAAAACGGTATCCAAGGGTCAATTCAAGCCAAGTGTCAGTTCTCTTCTGTTTGCAGGTTGGACTCAGTATTAAGTAGAAAGAATCACGATAACCTGCCTGTTATACTTGTGTCAAAGGGCACTGAAAGACGCGTATTTTCGTCTCTGAAGTTGCTGAACTGAACTGATACTCTGAGTGCTCTACTGCTCTTTTTAAGAGAGAATCTCCATCAGGGGGAAACTCCAGTGAGGTCACTTTTTGTTGTTCTGTTTTCACACCAGGTATTCTATACAAACTCGCTCACACACATACATGCACAGGGGAAAAATAAATCACATAATGTAACACACAGGCCACAGGGACACGTGTACACAACTCTTTGTGGATATTCCAATGGTATAATTAGAGTTTAGCTAATTCCTATTCTCTACACATTTTTATGTTGAGAAATAGTATTAAGCAGCAGTAGCGTTTGCTGGGATTACAGATTGGGTAGGCAATTTATGAATTCCCCCCAGCCCCGCCCCCGCAGGCCTTCGGCGTGGGGTTGGGGCGGTTGGAAAGCAACAACTCATTAATGCCAAACTTGAAGACAAAGGCGTTGAATTTCCATGTTTATGGAGGGTTGCATTGTAATGGGCACAGAGGAGTTGGCAGGTGGAGGTGTACATCCTCTATTCATATTGTTCTTAAGATTGGCAATGTTGTCTTTACTTCTCTTTAATCAGGGTAGGCTAGATTGATATGTTGTATTTGGGTAGGCTGCAGCCTTCGTAGCCTTATAGAGAATGCACTTCTCTAAATAAGCAGTGTGACCCATACCAGAATAGGCCTACTGTGAAAATTGACAACCCATTTTTTTGTATGCTGCCTATTTCAGAAGTGCTGCAGAAACACTGTGTGCAGGCAGCAGGACAGACTAGAGGAGGTCAAATGTGACACGCATACAAATCTATACATGTAAGTACCTACTGTATCGTTGGTCTTTAAAAGGCATATGAACTTTCACCCTACTGTTACTATGTTATCAGGATGGTGGGCAACATTGTCTGGTTATTCATGGCGAGTGTGCAGCTCTTTGAGAGAGAGTGTACAGGCAGGAAAGACATTTTTCCTGCAGAGATGGATTATGTAGCTGTAATGGCTGTTTTGCTGAAAGGACTTATAGATACCAATAGCAACAACCAATAACCATTCAAAGGGGAGTGGTAGACTGCCTGCAGGTCAGAAGCCGTGCATGGAATTGCACTCAGAATGAAGGCAATAGAGATGGATGTGAGATACATTTAATCTGGCAAAGGTAATAGAACATGTACATCCACTCTAGCCCAGGTGCTGGACAAAAATGCAGTACATAAGAGAGAAATAGAGTCTGCAACACTGGTAACAGAAAACTCAGCACCCCTGGTTTATTGATTCAATGTTTTTTTTATCACTAGGATCTTCTTCAGGAATATTATGGCAGGAAATGGGATGCACCTTTATGCAGGAAGGGTCCAGCTGATTGCAAATAAAAATGAGCTGTGACTGTGACTAAAGCCAACTGAGCCCAAACCAATTGTCCAATTATCATTATCACAATCATGAACAGATAGACAAAATAGAACCTTTTCAATAATATATGAATTATTCATATTGTATTAACATACTCTACCATGATACACATATACCAAACACAAAGCTTTAACATGACTAATCCATTCTTCCCTTTATCAGTGTTTAATCATCACCAATGATGTTGTAAAGTGATGTAACCAGTACCACATAATAGTCTTAGATACTACATTACACACACAGTAGTCTATCTATAGGCAGAGATATACTGTATCACTGCCATCAGTGTAGGCAGATATCACTGAAAGTCTGGCTATGCAAGGCTTAGTAGACTACCCACACTGTGGAAAGAGGAACTGCCACGTTGAACAGAAATCATTTGCCTTACTCATTCATTCATATTTCTATTTTCAGTAGTAGTTGATTAGGACAATAGTTGATTGTTCCAATACTGTATGGGATTGGCCCTTATTTGGTTATATCAGGTCATATCGGTAATGGAAAAATATGCCAGTCTAACCACAGATCCAACACAGGGCTATATATACTCTATATATAACATATATGTACACAGTGTATGACTGTGATAAAAAATATTTGTTTTGGAATCAATGCATTTTAGCAAGTTGTTATTTAGTTATTTAAATTATAACCCAATCACAAAGAGTCTCTAAAGACATTAATGCCAAACAGATCATGACCTTCTTTTACAGAGGTGACCCAACAGTACCCCCTTGAGGAAGCAATGAGCTATAGGAATGAAATGGTGCAGATCTGAAACATACTGTAGCTAGCTATCACTAAGCTGAATGAGTTTTCAGGCAACATTCCAACATTGAAAAAGCTATGAAGTATTTTATTTGTTTGTTTGTTTATTTGCTTACTCACATACTTT
The DNA here is from genome assembly GCA_039105355.1 of Benthosema pterotum. Lineage (NCBI taxonomy): Eukaryota > Metazoa > Chordata > Actinopteri > Myctophiformes > Myctophidae > Benthosema > Benthosema pterotum. Next base: position 31,799,808 of record CM076970.1, read on the forward strand.
CTCAGAGTGTTTTTGCACCCTGACATAAACTCAAGAATAACTTATTCTGTGCAAGAAAATAACCTACTGGTACCGTCTGGTATCCTTAACCCAGGATTATTGTTAGTCTGGAGAGTGTCAGTCATCTTGCCATGGTTCTCAATCAGTTGAAATCCCTGCAATGGGAATAACACAGGTGGTTCATGAATCATGAATGTATGTATTTGTTTAAAAGGAAGCACACATCATGCAGGGACATATAAGGTCCTATAAGGATTTGCATCCATGTATAATGTTTAATTTAAAGGTAGGGTAAGTGATTTGAAATTCATGGTGTAGTACCAGCCTGGTGCACTAGGGGCCCCCAAGAGTAGTAGCACTATGTGAACCTGCTGCTCGATCCTGATTGGAGGAGAATCCACCCTCCACCTGGGGAACTTTTATTAGCTCCTCTGCTAACGTGGGGGAGAGGGAAACTCCATATATGGTCTGCACACCTTATAATAGAGCATTTTAACAGATTTTTGGGGGGGGGTGATATCTCACAAAAGTGAAATCACTTCCCCTACCTTTAAGCTGAATTTCTGTTTTTTATGCATACTGTCTTTCCCCCCTCTTTTCTCTCTCAAATTAATCAGATTAATCTGCAAATGCATGCAAATTAAGGCCCAGCCATCTACATGTGACATAGTGTACATCATAGCAGCAAGTGATCTACGTGATCTATGAAGGAAATGGTTTCATCATACCTAAAGCATTACACTTTACGTGGTAGCTAGAGCATTTAGACATAGAGGTCAAAGGGTTAATGTGGAAAAAAAAACATCATCATATAATTTGGCTTTATAAAAAACGATACATATATTTTTGGAAATTGATGTTTGAACAGCTAAACCTACCCATTCCCAACTTTTTTTTAATGTCAGCAGTGGAAGAAGTCGACCCTGGTAGATTTGTACTGCAAACTGCGGCACTTCAGCCTGCCACTGGGACTGAATTCACCACAGTTAAGGATTGAGTGTATTATTTGATGCAGAGTTATGTGGTTTGAGTTATATTGTGTGATTGTTTGTGGAGGGTTGATGGATAATTGCCTGTTGGTTCCATTGTAGGGAGCAAACCAACTGTGGGTATGTGCTTAGGCAACCTAACACGCTTAGCCAACCAACACTGTACGTAAATGGGGCATTTATACTAATTATGTTTATATATTGTGGAATCAATTCAGGGATTATATGATATGGTCCATGGGAGGGGCTTAGCCTTTATATCAGTGAATATAACCACAGGCAACAATTCACAGCACTAACTTTCCACTTCTCAAGCTGATTTCAACCCGGTTTCCTGCTTTAAGTGCTGACATTTTTATCATTGAGCTAATAGATTCTACTTGCTTGGGGGATACATTTCACAAAAAATTGTCAGATAATGTGTCTCACGCGGGAGCTCATGAAACGAGGAGAGATGTCACACAATCTAAATGTCTCGATAGAAGAGCATGGAGACAAAATGGACATACAAGATGGACATACAAAATTACATTTTATTCATACAAAACTTTACATGGCGAGGCTTACCACCCGGTAACAGGTTTCTCAGAATAGTCGGTATGAACTCAAAATCAATTTAGGCCTACTATAAAATATTAACTAATAGTGAACATATTTATTCATTTTAAATACATGATGCACATTTTTATTTAAATGAAATACAGTGTAGTGGCACGCTCGTGCCTAATACATGTAATTGCTCTAATAAGCTGTACAGACCACAGGATGTAATGAAGTACTGTACTGTCATAAACTTTACAAGGCAAACGCACCAAAGAAGGTGCTCCCAACGTTGTCATCTACGAAAAGCAAGTTTTTTTTTTCCATGACCGTCTTGAGACGGTCTTCCCTGTGGAGCTTGAACACAGCCCCCATGTAGACAGAACCGTACCAGTTGTCTTCTGCTTGGCTGCCCGCATTTTTGTCGCAGCCGGTGTGAACAGAGCGCAGTATGTCCACATAGGTCTCATAAGAACGGGACCATAGCATCACCTTATAGCTCACATGTACCATCTTCCTCGCCACGCTGACAACGCTCCCATCATGAAGGCGTTGATCAACATTACAGCGGATGCGTAACAAGACCTGACTGTACACAAAGTACAATCCTGACCTTGGGATCTCAATCTCATTATGGTTCAATTTGAGGCCTCCTTCAGAGTGGGTACGGTCAACCCCCTTTTTCCACTCCAGTGTTTCAAGTTTTTTGTTGTATTCGCCTATTGGAAAAATGTTGGAAGATGTACAGTTACAATGAGGATATTAATACTAGACAGTAAGACAGTGAGTCAGCTGAGGTCTTTAGGTTGTTGCTGTATTTATCGGTTTTTATTGGAATGATTGAAAGGGGAAATATTGAAAGATGTTCCTCTAGTATGTCCAATTTGGACATTGGTCATTGATAACATACCTATGTACACGGAGGGAACCTGTCCCGTATATGCATATCATTCTAATTCTAATTTCTTACCTTGTAAATGAATGGCAGCTCTTGAGAGATTTGGCCCAGAGATTTGTCTCAATGTGTGGAGGAGATCTGCAGGAAGAGATAGATTTAGAAACTTGGACGACAGGTTGATGTTTCTCAACTTCATGACTCCACCGTATCTGCCACGCTCAGCTTATATCAGTATAACGGATATCCGCAAGATTGGCATGCCAACTGCAGAATATTCTTATAGAAAATGAGTAGAAAGTGTAGAAAACTAAGTTTTACAATTCAGGGGGAAAAAACTCACCATCAGCTTCCACAGCAGGATTTTCCTGCAGTAGAGGCAAAATGGGCAGGGGAAATACAAAGAGAAACAGACATTATTATTGTTATTATTTAAGTGGGCATTTCAACCCATGAAATGTTAGAATCCTTCAGAGACTTGATCTTACTGTACCTTGGAGTGAAAGGTGAAGAAGATTGCAGCAGCAAAACACAATGTTATCGTCAGCAGGCCTCCAGTCTTCTTCCAGTGATACGTTGAGTGCCCCGCTCTTGTCACAGGAACATGATCTATCACTGGGTTGTCACTTCTCATTGTTGTGAAATGAGCAAAACCGTATCCAAGGTCCACTTTAAGCCAAGTGTCAGTTCTTTGCTGTTCACAGGTATGCTGTTAGTGGAGGTGTTCTTGTCCCTTGTTCTTGTCTGTGATATTTAAACAGCTCTTCACCAATGTCACAGATGTGTGAGTGCATAAGTGGAGGTTTGTTGAGGAAGACTTTTCTTCTGCTGGGAAGGGCTAGCTGTTGCAGAGGAACAGTACAGTTAGAGAGATTGTCAGAGATGGAGATAGAGATATCACACTCGTACCTGAGGGGTGATATCTCTATCTCCATCTCTGACTCTCTCTCTCTCTAACTCACTCAGTCACTCAGTCACTCAGTCACTCAGTCACACACACACACACACACACACACACACACACACACACACACACACACACACACACACACACACACACACACACACACACACACACACACACACACACACACACACTCTTCACACACACACAACACAATGTCACATTTGTCACACATTGCTATCTCATTTCCTTCCTTTGGAAATTGGAATATAGCTTGGAAATAATGAATATATGTTATTGAGTGGGTCTCCCAAGAGCTAGGTCAGTGACAATGTGTTAATACCACCTCAGTTTTAATGACCGAACATACCCTGAATTTGTTCTAATATTTCAATAACACACATCATCCTGCCTTTACTTTAAAAGGCAGGATGAGTGGAGTCTAATTCTATGACAAATCCCTGAATTACAATCTAAGGACCCGTACAGGCCTTGTAAACCCCATCAGCAGGCCACACTAGGACTGCAGACTGTGCTGGTGACTCACCAACACATCTGCATTATTCCTGATATTAATGTCCTTTTACTGATGCCCTGGACTAGAACTAATATACATCTACTAAAAGTAAATTAGGTTCCATGTTATACATGAATAAGTATGTTTTATTTCGTTGCAATATCACAACACCAAGTGTAATAAATAATAAAATAAATAAATAACAGCTGAACCAAAGTGCCAAAGTGAGTACATTCTTACGGTTGGCCTATCTTAAAACAGTCAAAACATTGTGTACTTTGAACTAAAAAACAAACAACACGAATGTATATAGTAGGCTATAATACTATGAATAACACCAGAAATAAACAAGAACTAAAACAAATAAATAATAATTAAAACAGAGATTGAATAATCCACAAAACTGTAAAAATGTATACATTTCCTAGTATTTTTTCAGTCAGTGTAAACTCAAAAGCAACTCAAAATCTATATACCTTGTAGTACAATAATTAAATAAATAAATACAATCACATGAATAAATACATAAATAAATAAGTTGCACATTCATGGAAAACAAACCCATTTTACTTTGATTGCGAACGGAGTGCATGTATGTGTGAGAACTGCATTCGCTTCCCGTGCGCAAGTAAGATGCTCAGCTTGTATTAATTCCAGACAATGATCATAAATATCAGCTCTCCTTAGTGTTGTCAAACTGTAGTGGCACACTCAGTGTGCAGTAATACTTTAATAATACATTGAAAATACACAATTAGCTAGTAGTACATAGTACATACTGTAATATTGTTGTAATGCGGAACCATAGACATGGTTATGGTTGTGCATTTTTCTACAGTACACCCACTGCCAAACTGCTTCAGTTAACATGGGTTGGTATAAAACCTGGTGTGGTGACGGAACACAGATCAGTATGGCGCAAATGTCCAATAGGTCTAAGTCCTTCACCACGCTCTTTATACTTCATTATGGCTGCCTCACCATCTGCAACATTACAGCAGCAGTTTGTCATCATAAGGCAAACACTCCAAAGAAGGTGTTCCCAGGTTTGTCATCCACAAGAGGCAACATTTTTTTGTCCATGGCTGCCATAAGCCGGTCTCCCTTGTGGAGGTTGAACACAGCCCCCATGTAGACAGAACCGAACCACCTGTCATCTGCTTCCGGGTTGCTGCTCGGCTTCTTTTCACAGCCGGTGCGAACAGAGTGCAGTATGGTCTCATAGTTCTTGTCTTCCTTAGTGTTCCCGTAAGAAGGGGACCACAGCTTCACTGCATGGCTCACATGGACCATCTTTCTTGCCCCGCTCTCGATGACGTCCTCATCATGAAGGTGTTGATCAAGGTGGCAGCTGACTCGGAACGAGGCCTGACTGTACACAAAGTACAGTCCTGGTTTTGGGATCACAATCTCATTGTTGTCCAGCGTAAGACCTCCTTCAGCGTGGTACTGGTCCACCCCCTGTTTCCACTCCAATTTCTTGAGTTTTTCGTTGTAGTCACCTGTTGGAAGATGTTCATAGATCAGAGTTACAGTGAGTTTGGATATTAGTAAAATACATACAGTATACTGTAGACTGACTGAACATCTACTTATTTCCAGACTACAATAATGTTTTCTGCCTCCTTGTTTATTGGCCAGCTGTACTTATTTCATCCTATATTTATGAACAGTATATTCTTACCATGTAAATGAATTGCAGCTCTTACATTCCCAGAGATTTGTCTCAATGTGTGGCGGAGATCTGTAGGAAGAGACAGTGATTTAAAAACATGTTCAACAGATTTAGCAATATTGGCATCCAAACTGATTAATTTGCATACCATACATAAATATGCATACCTATAAAGTATTAAAATTCTGAAAATAAGTGCTTACCATCTGCTTCTGCAGTGTGATAATGTTCCTGTAATAGAGAAGATTAGGGGAAAAAAACAGTTAGAAACAATTTCATTGCAGGAAAGCAGACAATTCAACCCATGAATAGTTCTGATCCTTTACAAACTTGTACTTGTTACCTTGTAGTGCAAGGTGAAGACGATAGCAGCAGCACAACACAATGTAATTGCCAGCAGAGCTCCAGTCCTCTTCCAACAACTGCTGTGTGTAGACGGCTCTCTGGTCACAGTAGCATCTCCTGTCTCGGTGGGTCCCATGTCCAACATCACTGGGTTGTCGCCTTTCATTGTTGTGAAGCGCTTTGTCTTTTTCAGTGGAGCAAAACACTATCCAAGAGTGACTTCAAGCCAAGCGTTAGTAGTCCTTTCTTTTTTAGAAATGAAACCATACAGAATAGAACAGCAAGGATAATATCTATGAAGCTTTGTAAAAGAATATTATCTCTGTTGAGTTGATTGTTGAACTGATCCTGTTGATTGTCAAACTGAACTGATACTGAGCGCTATTTAAACTTAGCTCTATACACAAGGAGGAAACTCCAGTGATGTCACACAGCGTGAGCTAATGGAGAGTTGAGGAAGGACTTTTTCATCTGCTGGTGAGGGCTGTCGCAGAGGAAGACCACAGTTTACACACAGTTCCATTTTGCAGAAGCTCTCTCACTCTCACTTGCACACACACGCACACACACACACACACACACACACACACACACACACACACACACACACACACACACACACATGCGTGCGCGCGCACACACACACACACACACACACACACGCACGCACGCACACACACACACACACACACACACACACACACACACACACACACACACACACACACACACACACACACACAGACACTTTCATCTTGCTGGTATTATTCTTGGGTTGACTAATACAGATCAAGTGATCAAGTGATAATCAAGTGATTAAGCAAAAAAAAAAAAACATTATTAAGCAATAAGCAATGATGTATCCCCATGCAGACATGCACTAATAGTGTGGTATGTATATGTGTTTGTCCTTTTAAAGTTGATTCCTCCTTTTCCTAAAGGGACTTAGAAAAGTGCTATAAATTGCTATTGTTAGATTAATGTATTATGAATATATGATTGAGAATGGCTATTTAATGCCTACCATTCACTCTCATGGCAGTTGTGGAATGATACACTTAGTCTAAGAACAGAAATCACAGATAAAATCCTAGGGATACATATCCATGTACCAAATTTAGAAATTTGGGGGCCTCCGACATGAAAATGTTTGAGAACCACTGATGTCACTGTGGAGTACTAGTCAACCAGTTGTCTTTCTGGACTATCTGAACCAGATCCACCATTTTCCGATTCAGTAATTACTGCTGAATATACTATATATATATATATATATATATATATATATATATATATATATATATATATATATATATATATATATATATATATATATATATATATATATATATATATATATATATGTATATATCGCAGTATTTAATGCCATGGTCTAAAAGCAAATTAGGAAGTAAAATAGAGATGTCATGATCTCATTTCTACTTTCCTTCCTGTTCTAAAAATAGAATGTACACTCTGCTTTTCTGTGTGATTATTATTTGAAAAGTACTGTAAGAGAAACTACCAAGAACGGAAATGCAAAAGAAATTGAAAAAATGAGAATTCATAAGGTTATCCAAATTGCACATGTGCTACTGATTTTTAAGGTCTTGGCCCGCATCATCTGCAAAGACATTAAATACTAGCATGGCTTTCTTGTGGTTGTTTGAATTCATGGAGCCAAACATGGCTACCAAGTCAGACCTTAATTTACCTCCAGAATAGAAGATATGGGCAAAAGATACGTAAAACAAAACACCATGTCCATGTGTAATTTCTTATCAGTTGTTGCACTGCAAGTGCAACAACTGCAAGTGAAAAGATTGCAAGTGAAAACATTTGCTGGACATTGTTGCCTTGCCTCATATCAATTTTTATAATTACATGAATGCTCCTCTGAATTTCATGCAATGTGATTTCAAGGGGTGCTGGGTCACTACAGTTATCAATTTATAATGTTTTCCTGAGTTTTAAGATGTGAAGCATGGTGTCGAAACTGAACCGTGAAACAATTGGTGGCAGCCAAGGTTGTTTGGATTTCCAATGCCTCCATGTTTGTTTACTCTATGCTTTGCCGGTGACTTATTGTAGCAGCAGTGACTGGACTTGAATCTCTCTACCAAATGCTGTGGTGTGTGCTCTATCTATAAGGAAATCAACAATCTATACTATAATAAAAGTAGTCAAACATTGCTCGAATAACATAGGAAAGATGCAATAAGGGTAATAATAATACAACGTATGTTGTAATATGGGTAATATTAATAAGGGTAATGATAAGGGTCATAAATAATAATAATAAGTATTATTATTAATATTATTATTAAAACGTACTACGAGCCTAAACACAACTGCAAGCATGGAGCAGTGCATGTTCGCCAACCAAATGCCCTAACCAAATGCGTCCAGAAGCTATAGTTTAAACTAGAGTTCTCAAACTCTGCCCGAACGCAACCAGGCCCGGCCCGACATTTTACGGTCGGGCTCGGGCCTAAAATGTATGCAGATCAGTAGGACCGGATCGGGCTTAGGGCTCCATGAAAAAAGCAATATATATTGAATTATTTTATTATGATAAAAATAATAGTTCTCTTTTGTCTGTCTGTGTATTTACCTCTCATGAAGATGGTGCAGATTGACATTTTCACTTTTACTCTGTGTAGATTGCTCAAATTCTACCTAAACCCGACCAGGCCCGACCCGAACCGACATTGTAGGGCCGGGCCGGGCTGGGCCTAAAAACTATGCTAATTGGTCGGCTTTGGGCCTGATCAGTTAGGGCCCACTTAGGGCCGGGCCTCAATTTTCAGGCCCGTTTCAACTAATAAGCAAGTGGTCGTGACCAGGTTGCAACCAATTCTCAAAAAAAAGAAAGGAGCAAGACTCAAATGAGCAGTGCAGACTGCTAAGGTCCACGAGTGCAGTCCAAATAGGATACAGTTGATAAGAAGAAATAGCAGCACCAACATCACGTAATGTTAGATTTATGCTGAAGAAGGCCTCCAGAACGAAAGATCCTGCTGTTTGAGCTCTGTACCTGCTGGGAGGGTGAAAAATAAATAAGAATACTAAACGTGGGTGCTCGTATTTCTTCTTATAAACTGCTGTCCTAGCCAAGATGAAAATTACCTACTTTCAATATCATATATGTATACTTCATAGTATATAAATTAAAATCCGGTTAAAATCCGGTCTTACGCTATATGTAGGTTGCATAGTTTTTGAACATTAATCCTGTCTGCTGAAGGGTGCTGATCCGAAAGAAACCCCACATTTGTTACTACTTATAAGGTTAAAAGTTAACATTAAAATGCTAATAAAAGGAGGAACTAAAGTTTCTAGAGTGTGAAGTCGGACCAAAGGTGTGGCAGGACTACATGATTTCCACTAAAAGGAAATGTGGTGATACTTTTCTCCAACTCAACTTGAGTTGAAAACAAGTATCACCACATCACACATATCACCACAACTTTAACGGAAAAGTTAAAGTTGAAGATAAAGTTTGAGGTTGAGTTACTCAACCTTATCTTCTTACCTACAAATCAAATGTAATATTGATCATACAAAGATTAACCATCCACTGCCGTCGTTGCACCTAAGAAACCTTTATTATTTTGTACTTTTTTCACAATGAAAAAGATGCATGTTAAACATTAAAAAATATGAAATATTAAATCACATTGCAACTCAAATCAATACATACCCAGACCCACACATTTTTTACCTTTATCATGTGTATGGAAGTTACTTTCCATTCCTCATTGCTCTTGCCTGATAAACCGTAGCTGTTCATGTCTATTCTATACATAGCTTCTCAGTGCTATTGACACAAACTCTGAATTTCTCCTAACATTTTATTCAAGTTTCTTCCTCTTTCTGGTGAGGGCAATTTGAGTGAGCATTCCTTTCTATATTTAGGTTGATGTAAACATGGAATTTTCCTGAGATTGCCTTAGGCCAGGGGTGTCCAACCTTTTTTGACCCAAGATCTACTTTTCAGCAGCCAACCCCTCCGGGATCTACCAGTCCAATATCAACATTTCAAACCACACGCATCGTTGCCAGCCTGCAGTAACTTCACAACAACACAACACTACTTTGTTTTACCACTTTACTTTATGTCCATATAAGCATAAAGTACAACAGACTTGTCATAAATAGGCCTACAACAGTACAACATAAGTACAATAGACATGGACAAACACTGCCATTGCAAATGCATCACACACAGACTAAAATCTTTTTCTTTTCCACCCAATTTTTTTTCTTTCCCCCCACATCTCCCGAGATCTACTTGAGATCAGGCCGAGATCTACCGGTAGATCCCGATCTACTGGTTGGGCTCCCCTGCCTTAGGCTACACACACAGCAGTACACACGCATGCCTTGGTTGTTGTTGCTACCTGTCTTGCCCCATTAATCGATCTGTAATTGCTGTTGTCATTCACCTGTGCCCAGGTTGATGTCTGCCAATCATGTGTTGATTGTAGTTGTGTTGCACTTGTCTCTAGTCTATTTAACCTTCCCATGTGTAGTTTGTATCTTGGAGTGTTCGGCCCTGCACACACACACACACACACACACACACACACACACACACACACACACACACACACACACACACACACACACACACACACACACACACACACACACACACACACACACACACACACACACACAGACAGACAGACAGACACACAATCTAAAAGTAAAGTTATATCAAATACATGTTTGATGATCATTTATTTAACTCAAATCTGTGTTGACATGGTATGGAGCGCAGATAAACCGTATACAATAAGAATGCAGACGATTTAAAGGGGTGTTCCACTTTCAAAAAAACTTTTGGTCATTTTATGGTCTACTCAGTCTCATGTGAACACACCAGACAGTTTATAAGTTACTCCTTTCAGTATTTAGATATTTGATGTTCATTTTAGCGCCTCCAGCTCCTTCCCATAGAAACCCATTATAACTTAAAACTCCATTTTAACCATGAGAGATTATTCGAAAACAACCAATCTTTTTTCTGGTGACTGATATTGTCCTCGGAATATGTGAGAGGACCATGGAATTTCATTTGCAGTTTCTATTTATTTTTAAAATATTGTTTTGGAAAATGTAGCCGCCTCCATATTTGGGAGGCCTACCCAAATGAATAAAACAATATTTTAAAAATAAATAAAAACTGTAAATGAAATTCCGCTCACGTATTCCGAGGACAATATCAGTCACCAGAAAAAAGATTGGTTGTTTTCGAATAATCTCTCATGGTTAAAATGGAGTTTTAAGTTATAATGGGTTTCTATGGGAAGGAGCTGGAGGCGCTAAAATGAACATCAAATATCTAAATACTGAAAGGAGTAACTTATAAACTGTCTGGTGTGTTCACATGAGACTGAGTAGACCATAAAATGACCAAAAGTTTTTTTGAAAGTGTAACACCCCTTTAATCACACAATCACAGCACCACAGATACATACTATGACAACAATATCATAATCAAAGTGCAAATTTGAAAAAATAAATAAAATAAAAAATAAGAAGTGAATAAATACATACAAATCTATACAATACAAATGAATAAATAGATAGATTAAATAAACAAATAAATAAACACATAATGAATAAATAGGAAATACTGTGCATAAATAAATAAATAAATAAATACATTTGATCAGCAATATCAGCTTCGCTAAACTGTAGTGGCACATACAATACATTTGCAAACCATTATCACAATATCAATAACATTATAGTAGTATAGTACCCAGTAAAATAGTATCGTCATAATGCAGACCCAGAGAGATGGCTATGGTTGTGCATACATATATATTCTACCTGTCAACTCAATGATGACAAACTGTTGCCGTTTAGATGAGAATCTGATGTAACAATGCAACATCTAAATGTGGCCCCAGCATGATGCCACCATATGCAATCATACAGTAGTAAATGTCCAATAGGTCTAAATCCTTCATATGCTCTTTATGCTGCCTCGACATCTACAACATTATCAGTATCCATTTGTTATCATAACGCAAACACCCCAAAGAAGGTGTTCCCAGGTTCGTCGTCCAAAAGAGGCAACCTTTTTTTGTCCATGTCCGCATTGAGCTTGTCCCCCTCGAGGAGTTTGAACACAGCCCCCATGTAGACAGAACCAAACCATTTGCCCTCGGTTGCTTCTGAATTGTCGCTCGCCTTCTTTTCACAGGCGGTGCGAATGGAGTGCAGTATCGGAGGGACGGTGGGACATTCCCCACTGTTGCCGTAGGAAGAGGAGCAAAGCTTCACTGCATGGCTCACATGGACCAGCTTCCTCGCTGCATCCTCACTGCCCTCATCAAGGTAGCATTTAACTTGAAATGAGGCCTGGCTGTAAACAAAGTACAGTCCTGGTTTTGGGATCACAATTTCATTATTGACCAGCTTGAGACCTCCTTCAGCGTGGTACTGGTCCGTCCCCTGTTTCCACTCCAGCATTTCAAGGGTTTTGTTGTAATGACCTAGTGTTGGATTGACACAAAAGACAATGGATATAAAAGATAGAAAATATTCATGTGGTCCTGACTTTGACTTGCAATGAGGTTGGACAACATGAATAAAATACAAACAGTAGTACATTGACTGCAGAAACAGGAATTGGCCTAATATGCATTTCTATATTCCTGTTTGTTTACTGGCTTTGATATTTCCCATAATGCTGAATATTATGTTGTATATTCTTACCGGCTAAATGAATTGCAGCTGTTACGTTCCCAGAGATTTGTCTCAATGTGTGGCGGAGATCTACAAGAATAGACAGATATTTAGAAACATGAACATACAGTACTAATGAACATTCTAATAAAAAATTAAAAGGCACAAAATAAGTCCTCACCATCAGCTTCTGCAGCATTGTGACCGTGCTGTTGTTGTAGAAGAAAAAAGGAGAAACAAATGCTTAGAAACAGTGGTTAATTTCAGGAAAGCATTTCAACCCATGAATGCACCTTCAGAGATCTTACCTTGTTGTGAAAGGTGAAGAGGATAGCCGCAGCAGCAGAAAAACACAGTGTTATCAGAAGGGCTCCAGTCCTTTTCCAACTGTGTGTCAACGGCTTCCTTGTTACAGTAACCTCTGTCTCGGTGCGGCCCATGTCCATGTCCAACATCACTGGGTTGTCGCCTTTCATTCTTGTGAAACACTGTCTTTGTTTTTTAGGGGAGCAAAATAGTGTCCGAGAGCCACTGTCCTTTGCTGTTCACAAACTAGAGAGTATACAATTTAATAACACTGGCAGGAATGTCTATAAGGCTTAATGAAAGATGCTCTTTTTGTCTCTGTTGGAGTGTTTGAGGTGCAGATGTGTGAGCTCTCTTTTAAAAGAAAATGTCCACACCAATGGGGAAGTCCAGTGATGTCACAGTATGATTGAGTGGGAGAGTTGTTGAGGTATTAGATGACCTCTGCTTGACTTCTAGGAAAAAAACAGCTTTCATAGTACACACACACACACACACACACGCACACACACACGCACGCACACACGCACACACACACACACACACACACACACACACACACACACACCTAGTTTTAAAAGTAAAAGTATTACTCTTGCATCCAAAATGCAACTACATAACAACCTTTTGTGAGTGTGAAGTAATATTAGAGACCCATCCCAAAGACATGCGCAAATAACTACATAATAATTACGTATTTCACTTTTTTATTTCACTGGCAATAGTCGATCTACAAGCTAAAATCAGGCTTAATGTGGTGCACCATGAGCCATGGGTGCCATGTGTTGACTTAACTTGAGTATGTGGTCAATTTAGCCTAATGTTATTAGGTACTATTGATTCAATCATTGTCATAATTACAAATTAATCTATTTTATGTTGTTATTTTGTGTTGGAAATGTAGACCTACAGTTTTGTTTGCTTTGAATATGTGCTGATGGAATGGAATGAGCATCAATGAAATGATTACTATCTAATCTTCTTCCGGTTGTAAAAGTGGTTTGAATGACATACAGTGACTCTGCTGTGTTAAGATCCAGCTTAGGTTCGAGCATCTGGTTAGGATGCCTCTCAAGTGCCTGGTCCATGATGCATGTCCCATTGGGAAGAGAGCCCAGGGCAGACAGGGATTACATCATCTTTCTAGCCTTGAGCCGTCTCTGGATCCCCCCGAGGGAACAGGGAAGTCTGGAGCTCTCTGGTAGAGATGTTGCCCCCATGACCCTACAACAGGTAAGCAGTTGAAGATGGATGCATGGATGATTTATCATGCACAATAATGACACCTTCTAAGAACCGCAATCAAATGGCAATGAACAGAATAATGTAGATGGCTGTAATGAAGATGAGTGAATCACTCATGGATGGAACATTACAGTATCTGTGCGGTTAGTTACTCATGTTTGTCACTGTTTGTTTGAAACGTTACATGACTCAGCATCTTTATATACTGTAGGTGTAGTCTAATTTCATTTCATAATGATTTTCATTTTATTTATTTATTTTATTTTTTCATTTTATTTATTTATTTTTTCATTTTTATGTTATAATGATGTCCGACATCATTATATTCCCGGTAAGAGAAGATTTGTGTGGTTATAGCAGTGTTTCTCAACTTGTAAAATGTCATTTACGGGTTGAGAATCATTGATATTTGACATGCATTAGTTAGTCTAAGTTTGGTTTCAATCTATCAATTAGCTAGGGATCCCCTGAAATTCACCACAAGGACCCCTGGGGTCCCCAGACCATACTTTGGTATTATTGTGTAAACTTGGACAATATTTGACGCATCTGACCTCCTTTATGACATAAAGGTGGTCAGATGCGTCAAATATTGTCTGTACCTACGACTGAAGATAAATGAACACATGACGTTGATGAGAGAGATATATAGTATCGTATCATCACAAGTTGTGTGGTGATATTGAATATTGAATCATTATACAGTTTCCTCAGAACTTTCACAACAAGTGAAACACTCTTTTGCGGTATGCGATCATTGTTATATTATGCAGTATTTTGTATTACTGAAGGGAAGAAGGACTCCACATAACCTTTGATTGGGTGTGCAGGATGTCCTGTGGCAGTCTCCATAATCGGGTATCTCTAACAAAGGACTCCGTATATGGTCATAAAAGGGACCACTATTAGGCATGCATTCCCTGCATCGTTCCAAGCAGGCTAGTGCACCACTCTAGTTTTAATATTAATGCATTCACACATCTTACCTGTTGGAATTATGGGTTTAAAAAATAATTATGGGTTAAGTCATTGACCGAAGATGATGATTTAAAACATTATCTCACTCATGAATGTTTCATCATTATGAGCTGTAATGGGCCATGGTGAGTTTCAAAATGACTTTCTAGGAGTGTCACCTACATGGGAAAGAGGAAGATCTTCATACATTTTGTCCACACTTATTGCATGCTCACCAATGACACCTAGTAATTTACTATTTGTCATCAAATATACCCATATATAGAATTCCACATAGGTCCAGAGTGGCGTTGGGTTTGTGAGGCCACGCCATTATTACAATGGGCTTACTCTTACCTTTTGACTCAGACTCTTTCCTGTTCCATTCCAATGTTTAAAATTATATCTGAATGCCCATCTGGTGATTAATACAATCTTGTGGTAATTCAAAGTTTCCTTTAGGTTGTAAACATAGACTCCTCCATATTACCATTGTACACTGACTCCAATTTATGTCCATTCTTGGCAGTTTATTTAAAAGGTGAAATATTCTATGATTATTTTTTTGTAAATTCTCATGTTTT
Organism: Benthosema pterotum; assembly: GCA_039105355.1. Taxonomy (NCBI): domain Eukaryota; kingdom Metazoa; phylum Chordata; class Actinopteri; order Myctophiformes; family Myctophidae; genus Benthosema; species Benthosema pterotum. Next base: position 31,815,470 of record CM076970.1, read on the forward strand.
TCTGAGATACTTTATTCATTAACTACTAGGTGCTATAATTAGTCTATTAAAATATTTACAATGTTAAAATGTATCACATTTTTCCACACTTTTTTCAAAATGTGTGCATCAAAGTTCAATTTGATTGTACAACTTAAAATGTAATTGCGTAATTGTGTTATGTCAATTTGTCTTGCAAAATGTTCTTATTTGGATGTGTTCGTTTTACTTGTGTTTTGGTTATAGTGTGTGGGGGCAGAGTCCTTTTAAAAATCAACAAATACTGGTTATGTGGTTCAAACTTCATTATTGGAATATGCCCTCTTCCAATGCCAACTGGAGTGCTCACATGACCTTTAATGGAAAGTAGCAGTTCATCATTCACACAGTTTAATTCATATCTATTACAATCAGATTAGTGACAGAGGAAATGGAACTATAGTGATGATATGTGTGAAGGAGGTGGGCATCATCTGAAGGAGAGAATGAGAGAGTTCTTTTTTTATTCTGGGTGACTGATTCTGTAATGACATGAGAGGACGTTAAAGAGCGATCCATGGGGAGGTCCCATCTTTTCTCCGAGACAGGGTTGATACCATTTTTACTATACCTGAAGAGAAAACCCTTCTCTCCACATTGTGGTCTACACTCTCTGTCTAATGATGAAATGAATTAAAATGAAAACGATTAGGCCCAAATGATGGGCAGAGTGGTACTGGCATGTGGGCTCCTTTTTTTTATGAAATAATGTGATATCACATTGGCTTGAAAAGTAGTGAAAGTACAGGGTGTAAACCACTGTGTTGAGAATGTGGCATTGATATCTGAAAGTCTAAATCTATCATTAGTGGAGCCTTGTGGAGCGAGTTAATAGCAGGCCTTGCATGAAGAGTACTGAGGAAACTCAGGTCACCATGTGACTAATATGAAACTAACTTGAGGTTTCCTGCCTACGCATGTCACATCTTCTGAAGTAAACCAGTTTGAAATATGTTTGCACTTGTGGTTACACTTGCAACACACAAAAACTAGTGGGTTATACTATGATTCAGATTTGCCATTAAGTGTGTGTATAGGTATGGTGGTAGTACGTGTTACCTGAGTCATGTAAAGATCAGAGGCATTGGGTGCTAAAAAAAGGATTTCATTCAAGAGAAAATGAAAACAACACCAAAGGTGTGTGTAAAATAAACATCTTGCCATGACAATTCTGCTTGCAGTGGTCCATTTGAGGGACATTCCAGCTACCAGTCCTTTGCGTACAATGAATGACTAGGCCTGGTAGCAGCATGTCCATTCATGTCATCACGTTCCAGGTTGTTCCTATTTACTGTATAATAATGGTCGTCAGCTGGTAGCTACAGGACACAGTTTGATTGGTAAAGAGATATATTAGGGAATTTAAGTTCCCGTCTCTAGGACTTGGACAAGACGAGAATGTGGGCGTGGTCCGTCGCAGTTGCGCCAGAAGCCCAACATAGTTAAGAAAGCAGGCAACGCCGATGGGATCCACCTCTTACACTGGCGTCTCTGGTTTCCATGGTGACACATCTCTACAGCATACCTCTTGTCCGGCCGCAGGATTATGTATCAAACACAGAGCGATTCATTACTAATGTCGTAGGTTGCATGTTCGACAAATCTTAAATAGGCTATTTAACTGATACTGCAGTGTGCTGCTAATCAGGGTGTTGTGTGAACAGATGGATGGCAGTCTTTCCTATGAGTATGCAGGTTAAGGTCTCTACCTAAAGACACTGGTTTATCAATGTGTGGTGTGGGTAATAGTAACCGTATTGGTCAATTTGGTTCAATTTGTATAGGTGTATTATAAATCAGTGTTAAATTAACTCAGAGGATTCTTATAGTGTAGAAGAGAGGCGCGGTCTGTACCCTAGTGATGCTCATCACACTTGGAGTCCTTGATATTAGGTTGAGAATCATTGTTAGAAAACACATCTGTGACAGTGTCCCACCAACACCAATGACAATAATAAAGCAGGTATTGCAAAACCATAAAATGATTTTGACATAGTGACATGGTGGCATAGTGGTTAGTGCTGTCGCCTCACAGCTAGAAGGTCCTGGGTTTGATTCCTGCTAGGGAATGGGGATGATGCTGTGGGTGCTGGCGGCGTGTCTCCTCCTCCGTGTCATCAGTGCCCATATACCGAGGCGGGGTTGGCGAAAGGGCCTTTCTGTGTGGAGTTTGCATGTTCTCCCCGTGTCCCCTAGTGGACACGGGCCCCTGGCCAGCCGGTGCGCCTGATGGAGGGGACAGGAACTGGTTGGAATAACGTGTTCCTTCTACTACGTCCAACCAGGGAAACTCCCCCCTGTCAGGTGAAAAGAAGGCAGTTTGGGGTCCTCATGCATTGAAGGAAACATGAGGCCAGTCCGCTGCCTCCTCAGGTAGTGGACTGGTGTAGAGCCCAGGATCACATTAGGATTTGGCACTGGGTGAAAAAATGGGGTACAAAATCCACACACTGATAGAATGCGAAAGCTCTTTAGGGGTGTAACAATAAATTTTAATAGTGATATGATACAAAACATGCTACATGCTTGACCAGGGCTGGACAATTATTTTTCCCAAGGGGCCAAATGAGATACATAAAATATTGTCGAGGGCCAAGACTAAAGGCTGAACTAAAGTCTGCGGAATATAAATTTAATTTCAGTGTAAAAATGAAACCAAATGGACCCTTGCGGGTCCATTTGGTTTCATTTATACACTCTCAAAGAGTTACATCTGGTTAACCAACTTTCCATATTTAACTTGGAACTCTCTCAAGGACCACTGGTGGTCCCCGGGCCGGTCAGAGTCAGCCAAAGGGCCGCATTTGGGCCCCGGGCCGCATGATGCCCAGGTATGTGCTTGACAATACGATACGTGGACGATATTGTTTCTGGATATGTTCCGGAGAGTAGGGGGATCTGTTCTTGACTTGGCGGTTGGGGTGGAGATGGTAATGGGGCTATAACTGTTACCAACACAATAACAAAACAATACTGTGACTAGTAATTTTGTTATTGCCGGTATTAAGAAATTAAATCTATGTAAATGAAATCTAGCAAACCGGCCGACCAAAACTAAAACGGTCATCATCCGATATATCAGTCGACCGCTATATCGGACGATGACCGTTTTAGTTTTAGTAACAGTTGCGGCCTATCAGTTGCGAATGTTGGCCCATCGGTCCGCGACTCATTTACAGCCATCGGTGATCGGTCACAGTTGCAAAATGATTTCACCCCTCCTGAAGAAATGGTTTATTTGCATTGAAAAAAAAAAAAAACAATACAATGTGAAGGTTGTGCAAAGAAAATGTAAACAATTATCTCAAACTATTCCCATTTGCCACATATTATGATACTAAGAGGTTACTAGAGGCCGAGGACACATGGATGATAACTCAAGTGCCAAATTGTGCATGCAGTGCCACCATGTGGACCTGCTTGTATGGTTGGAGGCCCCAACCATAGAAGCAGAGTAGCTCTAACTTGGAGCTACTCTGTTTCTATAAGGACCACTTCACCAATTTTCAATGTATCTTCATATAATAGCTCCTCACTAATCAATGTGAATAATATTAATAATAACAATAATAATAATAATAAATAATAATAACTTTATTTATGTAGCACTTTTAAAACATATATTACAAAGTGCTGAACAACAAATCAAATGACAATATTTAAAAGACCACTTCACCACTTTTTAATGTATCTTCCTATAATAAGTCACTAATGTACATGATAAAATACCACAATTTTTCTACTGTGCCCACCGCCCTCCTGTGAGACACAGACTGAGTTGGGGGGGGAAAGGTGTTATTTTATCATGTACATTAGTGATATGAAGTCAGATACGTCGAAAAGTGGTGACCCTCTAAGATTAACCAAAATGCCCCAACGAAATGTTACATGTGCATGTGATCTTGTACAAGTATTCAATTAGTAAACCAACTTTAGAATGAAGTGTAGCCTATATCTTTATCTTAGGGAGTGTTGCTAAGGGAAGGAGGACTGTTTACCTAGCAACGCAGTAAATCACAGCTGCGATGCATTTTACCGTAACACACGAATGAATTGCGCAACAATAAAAATAACAGATAAATAAACTGTAAATAAGGGTCTTGGCTTACACACGGTCATTTATTTGTGCGGTTGAAATGTTATCCGAATTTATTATTTGAGGAAAAACAATTCAAGTGGGGATTATATGTGACACGCCGACACACGAATTTACCGTCGCGTCTTTTAGACATCTTTCGGTTGATGTCGGGGTAGTGCCTGCCTTGCCAGTGCCATGTAAGACAGAGTTACGCAAACTCCGTTCACTTCATTGGAGCCATTTCAATGGCGGATCTTCTACATAGACTTCTATTGAGAATGGGGACAACGAATGGGGACAGCCGGAAGTTACAACATGCATTGAAATCTATGGGCTTGAGCGAATACCTGAACCACGTGACCAGGCTGTTTTCTGCCCCTTCAATATCGCAACTCCATCTATACTCTATGGTGGCTGCTGTGTGGACTGGACTGGACAACACAGACACAATGGAGCTGCAGTGACTGGGTGACACAATGGAATTAGCCAGTGCCTGGCCCCCTGCATCCCGAACTCAAGTGTTCATTTAGTGGCAGCCAATGCAGTGTATAGTATTATTCTTCCAGGTTGTTTGCTGGAGGCTGTTTTTGCAAAGATATCGATCCGGGGCCGGGGGCTGCTATAACGAACAGCCACGCTAGCACCTGCAGGAGGATCTCTAGCGCATCTCTACTGCTGCTACTGAGGTTGGCTGCTGTATTTTATTCAACAGTATGGAATTCCCTTTTGATATAAACCATCTTTTCTCCGAGAGAATCTCCGTTTTGGACCAGGAGTTGGTTGCTGGTCGAAAAAGCATAGGAAGGTAGGTAGACACATTGACACAGTTGTTATTGTTGTATACTTCAGCACACACCCTTAAGTACGTGACGTCATGTATTAAATCCCAGCCATCATCATTATAATCCTTGCTGTGAGTGACATCTGTCTCCTTGTTTTAGGCCTGATCTGCAAGTCCAAATCGCAACAGTTATTGATGAACTTGGGAAAGCCTCAGCTAAGGTGCAACTATTTCCTCTCGTGTGTGTGTGTGTGTGTGTGTGTGTGTGTGTGTGTGTGTGTGTGTGTGTGTGTGTGTGTGTGTGTGCAGGGGTGGACTGACAGTCTGGCATACAGGGCATTTTCCCGGTGGGCCGACCCCCCGGGGACCGTTAATGTCGTGTTTTAATTAAAAAAAAAAAATCTGCACAAAACCGGCCCACGAATCAGTGCTGGCGGCCCTCTGTCCTCTTCAAATGAGACTGCCTATTGCAGGGTTTTTATAGTTAACTAAAACTAACTAATTTTAGTTAGCCCGAGCCCCAGAGCCCCTTATGTCTTAAATTCTCATGGGGGCTCAGGCCCCGGAGCCCCCACAAAGATTCAGAGGGCCGCTCTGAGGGCCGCTCTGAGACAAAATTGCCCGGTACGTTTTGAGCTCCCAGTCCACCCCTGGCTTGTGTGTGTGTGTGTGTGTGTGTGTGTGTGTGTGTGTGTGTGTGTGTGTGTGTGTGTGTGTGTGTGTGTGTGTGAGTGAAGGGGGTTAATGAATGTAAACCTATGGTCCACTTTAATAGTATAAATGTAGATAAGTTACCATTTGCCCTAGAGGCCTTGCTGTGACTGCCTGCTTTTGTCTAGGAGGCTGACTGTGCATTACTGCTGTGCAGCTGGTATACTGAAATAACACATGTAATTGTGCTTAATTGCTTTCCACAGGCCCAGCAGTTGCCAGCACCAATAACAACTGCCTCCAAGCTGCAGTCTAACAAGCACCATCTCTATCTATTCAAGGATGGAGAGCGCAATGGGTATGACCACTGTATAGTGTACAGTACTATACAGTGTAACCACTGTATAGTATACATCCAGACACAGACCCAGCCCAGCCATTCTTGTTTCCGGCTTCCGACTATGCCTGATTTACATTTCGCATATAGCTCATTTTCATCCGTAATTTTCATTGTAACGGATGGAACCCAACTCGTATTCAGATTCAGTTAAAACAAAACAACGTCAATGAATCACTTGTGACTGCGTTTGTTCACTTCTCAATTGACTATGCATAAAGAAAGCTATTTAAAAATTAGTCTTACTTGTTCATTCGACCTGCACCCACTCAACACCACACCCCTTCTCTCCCACATATAGAGGACGTGGGGCTGCGGTGGGATTTCTGAAGGTTGGCTACAAGAAACTATTTCTGCTCGTAAGTTTCCACTTCTTTGTAGTGAGATGACTGTTAATGCCAGAATTTCCTAACAACTTGGTTAACTAATTTATACTTATACTATGCTACACTTGCATGACTAAAGTAACCAATGTCAGTGAGTCACTTTAGTCTGAAGATGAGGTCATATAAAGCATGAACCAGTAAGAACTCTGTTCGCTTCCCATATAGACTCCATATGTGTCAGAATCTGGTACTTTGGTCCTCATGTCTACCAGGCTGTTTTCCTTTTAGAGCCATCTATATATATATATATATATATATATATATATATATATATATATTTTTTTTTTTTTTTTTCGTTTTTTGGCTAAAATCATTTTAAATCATATTTAAAAAGTAGTGTGGTGCACAGATGCGCAGTCATTTCTGCCTGGTTTACATGGTTTAATCTCACTCACTGTGTCCTTGCAAGCATGTGTCATGGCATCTCCTAGTTACCCTATATACAGTAGTACACCATGATTTACTGATGAGTAAACTACTGGTGATTTTATGGGTTGATGGCATTTGAAATTGGGTGTACTTGACCCACTGTAATAAAAATGTGATCCTTTTTGTTGCGTTTCCTCCTCAGGACCAGCGGGGGGCGCACATAGAGGCTGAGCCATTGTGTATACTGGATTTCTACATCTCGGAGAACTTGCAGCGACATGGCTATGGGCTTGAACTCTTTGAATTCATGTTGCAGGTCAGACACACCTAGCCCAGGGGTAGAAACCATACTGCATGTCATGGAATGTTCTTGAAGGGCTCCTTATGTTGATCTTGGCAGTGATATTACATTGAAGACAAAACAATGTGGTGTTAAAATAACAGATCTTGTTGCTTGTGGAGACACCTTGTAATGAACAATGTTTACAAATGCAAGCTAGCCCCTCTGCTGTGAGCTGTTCTACCTGACAACCATTTGTGTTACTTTGTAGGCTAGCTTGATAAGAAATATGTTATACTGATACTGTAAAAGTGTTTTTTCGATAATACAAATAACCTTTATTTTGTAGCACCTTTCAAGAACAGTGTCACAAAGTGCTTGCTTGATAGATTGACCATAAAGGTGAATTTTAAGAAGGGGTTTAAAACAGGCCACATACTATAAATCAGCCTTATCTCCTTGGATAGGCCATTCCAAAGTTGGCAGGTAAATTGTTATGCTTTAGTATAACAATACAGTAATATAATATAAAATATACAAGTACCGGTAGTATTTCTCTGTTGTCCAGCTGAAATCACGTAACTCCAAAATGTTTTTCAAGAAATTAAGAAAACATTTTATTTATTTTTATATCCAAAACAAACTAGGTATTGTAACTTTATATATTGACAATTAAATTACTTTGATGAGAGGGAGGGAGGTGGTGGTGCATTGTTTAGCAGACAGCTTTAAAGTCCTATGGAGTTATGAGGTTTTATCAAAAGCATTTTACTACTTTCCATTCGTTCAATCCTTTAGAAATAACACAAAGGGTGTCCAATAGCACTGATTTATGGACGAAAGAAAGAACAAAAACGAGTTAGGTGGTTTTCTCCTGGTAGCTATGATACTGTATGTACACACTACTGTATGTAACATATATTTATCTGTGGCATTTTTTCATTATCTAGCACAAGAATTTGCAACCTGTGTTGATGGCTTATGACAGGCCCTCTCCGAAATTCCTGTCTTTCCTGGCAAAGCATTTTTGCCTGACAGAAAGTGTTCCTCAGGTATGATATGGTGCATTATTTTATTCCCTCTGAGCTTTCAGTCTCTGATGTCGAAGCTTCAAAACAACAGATTATGTGACTATCTCAACCATCTGACTAGCCTCAGGAGACACCTGAAAATGGCATTCTATTGTTCTTTTATCTGTTGAAGTCATCTCCCTTTTTTGTAACGCATGCTTATATTGTGACTGCAGTCAGTGGTCTTCCTGGGGTATATTTAGATTCTACTGTCTTTACTCTTTTCTCTATCTTGACAGGCTTGTTAGTTGTTATTATCTATGTCTATGATTTAAAAATCTCTAGCTCTAAATAGATGTTACATTGTGACAGGCTGAAATGCTGAATTGCATAATCCAGGATTACTAAAGTAGCCAATTTGCAGGGTGTCTCTGGCCATCCCTAAAGTTCCCTCTATAAGTGAAATAACCTCTAAAACATGATTCATCCTTCTGGGTACTGGAGGTTAATGGCTTTGTTCAACCTAAATTTATTTTTTTCCCATGCCACATTACCCTGCGGACGTGATCTCTGTCAAAGTTGTCATGATGCCAAGTGATGGTCTGATCTTTCTTTCTTTCTGTCTTTCTTTCGTTTTTGTCTTTTCATAAGGTCATCTCATCTCTTTTCTTTCCAGGTCAACAACTTTGTAGTGTTTGATGGCTTCTTCCTTAACAGATCAGGTAACTTCTTGGGCTGTGGTGTTAACAATTGGTGTGTAGGAGGAACGTGGGTGTGCATTCCTTCTTAATGCCTTCTTCACGTCATTCCCAGTGGAGTGGGTGGCCTGTGGCACTTAGAAACATTACTTCCTTATTGCCTGCTGGGATTCACTCAGTCACTGTTGTTAGCTGCTATCCCCATTCTTCTCTCACGGCAGCATGCCAAGACAAATCGTACTGCTTTACCTTTGATCCGACTATAAAATTCACTACTGCCAAAAGGAACCTTATATTTTTTGGCAGACTGGTCTGAGTCACATCTGAAACCCATGTTGTGCATGATTATGTAGTTTTAGATAAAGATGTACATGAGTCTTGCCAATACCACACCAAACCAGTTTTGTCAACTTCATGTGTCTAATCAGGAAATAAATTCTGATCCTTCTTTTTAACCATAAAGATCCACACATTGTAGAGAAACGTTAAGTGTGGAAAGAGCTCTGTGCTGTTATTCCAGTTCCAAACGCCTTCTGTTTCACTAAACTCTCCCAGGCTCGCCTCCCTCTCCTCTGACGGATCAGGGAATGTACGGATTTTTGTAAGGACTTTTAAATCTCTTTCTTTTACTGATATCCCTCTTCCCCTGCCACCCCTTGCCCCTAAGCATCCACCTTCCTGTACCGTTTCTTTGTCTCTCTGTGTTTAAATGTCAGGGCCACCTGTTTTATCTCATGCTGTTTCACTCACGATTCTTCCTGTTATTATTTGGAGATAATCTCCTCAGCCCCTGCCTCCCCATCACCGCTTGTTAAATTGTTCCTCTCCCAGCTGGGTCCAGTATGTGTCACTATAGATCATGTATCTATAGAGACAAACAGTGCTGGACCCATTACACCCCGGGGATTCAGGTGTCAGGTTGCCATGGCTACCTCAGATAGCCCCAGCCCCTAACAAACCTCTTAGTACTGTACCAGTAAGAATGAAGCTGCTTGATACTTGTCCCACTAAGGTTTCGCAATGTTTGTCGCTTTGCTGTAATGGAGCCAACATTACTTTTAAAACAGAATTTGCACTTGGTATTCCTATGACCATAGATTGCCAAGTAATCTATTAAAAACAGTATGAACAATTGTTTACCCAAATCTGGCAACCAGGGGCCTGTTAACTGCTTCTATCCAGTATCTTCTCTGATAAACGTCTACACTTGTAGAGCTGCTCCTGTAATTCAGGGAGTAATGTAGAGGACTAGTACGATCTTTGATTTTAGTCTCCCAAATTAGCTTTATTTCCTAAAAACAAAAGGACAGCGAAAATAACCCCTCCCCCACCATGATTATGATTTATTTTATTATTATTGTTATTGTTGTTATTATTAGTAGTAGTAGCAATAGTAGTAGTATTAGTAGTCATAGTAGTTTTCTTGGTGTAATGTGCTGTAAAAGTGAGAATGTACACTTGAATTACAGCTTACATGCTTATTTTAAGGGAATTTAAAGGTCAAAGTATATAACACTGATTAGCTCATATGTAATAAGACAAATGAGCTCTTGTCAGAATGTGTGTCGCTCCCTAGCCAGGGCACTATCAAACTGCTATTCATGAAGACATTGAAAGTCTTGGCTCTATGGGTTAAAGTTTGGGGCTAAAGCGTGATTTATAGTTATTATATACTTAGTTTGTGACACTGTTGTCATTGTGAGCTTGCTGGACAGGTATTCTCCATGCATGTTACAATGTACAACCAATTATAAATCGGCCTTAATTGCCCCAGATGTTAGGAATAACAAATGAATCCTGTTTTACGATACCGTTTCCCTTAACCACTAGCTACCATATATTGCTACCTGTTAAACCATGTTTATTTTCAAAGGTGGATGTGGACATGATATTTATGTGAGTTGCTTTTATGATCATATTAGGTCAATATTATTGTATTGACAGATGCTGGGGCGTACAGTAAGTAAACGGGAGGGTTAAGATCCTCCAAGCTTCCACTAGATCCCATTATTCATGTCTGGTTTTATCTCTCTGGTGACCAACTCTCCTCCCTTCCACAGTGGCACAGTTGAGAAAGGCTCCCCCAAAAAAGCAGGACGGAGAGATCAAACCGTACTCGCTAATGGAGAGAGAGGGTGAGGCTTCCTGCACAGCACATACACACATATTGAAACCAAATATATTTTGCTTCTTGCATAATATATATATTTTTCCTGCGTTACACAATCCAGACCTTGTTGAAAGGTCCTTGCTGTGTTTTCTTTTTTCCTTTTTTTGCCTGATGCAATATCATTAGTTTGACAAGATGTCCCACTTCTCCCATATCTCTGCTATTTTCAGCCCGGTGCTGCAGGGCTTTTTGGTACAAATGGACCACTACTTTCACATTAATTGGCACACCTAAATCTAATGCACACTCCATTATTACTTTTATTCACTTGCCCTTGTGTAGTTTTTAACCTGTGCATTGAAGCTTAATAATTTTGTTGTTTTGGGGGTACACTTTCATGTACTGTATATGGTACACTGTGATCGGTGAGTCCCTTTTAGTTGGTACTGGGATGCTTGTCCCATACCCTGGAGGGATTATTGTGCTATTATGTTGCTGTTTCAGTGGGGAATGTTGTGGGGTTCCTTGTGTGTGTTTCATAGTTCTCATTATTTCGGAGTCGCACAGCTTGACTCTGAAATTGAACTTTCATTGCCTATTGGTTTGTTCTACTCCGCAGTTGTGCGCGAGGAACAGAAGGTCCGTCCCTGGCCGTTTGTTCACCCCGTGCCTCCCCACCTCTCTCCCCAACGGTCGGCATCCTCCCAGTGCTCGCGCTCCCTCAGCGTGGGGTCATCCCCCAGCAGGGAGCCCCAGCGCCGCGCCATGGCCTCAGCTCCTGCCCCTGGGGGCTACACGGGCCAGACCCCCCACTCCCCACTCATCGACAACTGCAGGGCAAGACGCACCAGGTGAGGAAAAACAGGTTGGACCTTTTACAGGGCGTGGGCGAAGAAGATTTGTGCAGCGTCGCAAAACTGTTTATTGTTCCCCAGCATGGTAACGGCTCAAATCTATTCACTTCTATTCTGTAAATCTATATCAGCTATGGCGATACCAAAAGGCAATGTGAAAACACCTACAGGCTATGGTTCAGCCAGACCGAATCGTCACTGGCCCAGGCCACTGGTGTAGTGGTCTGGGCACCTAAGCTACAAATGCAGCCTGACAATGCTGCGAGTTTGAATATCGATGCATGTTGATATTTGCTGCATCCCACTCCTTACATTTCTTTCTTTACTGTCCTCTATGGTGCCTAGAAGCTCACAAATACATTACAAACAAAACGGCCTGTGAAATTTAAAAATGAATCAATATTGAACAATTGCACACTCTTATTGCCAAAGTAAGGTGTTACTGTTTTTGTTGGACTTTATAGTACCCGTCTGTATCTAGCTCTGTCCTATTCTAGGCTTTGGACATCACTATAACAACCAAATTCACAGAGGCGTTCCATTTGTAGCAGAAAGGGAAGTAAAGCAACTAAAGAGTGCAGTAGAAAAGTGAGAGTGTGGTCTCTGTATGAGTGCCAGGTTTTCTGTGGTGGGCAGTGGGTCGCCACATTCTTCTTATTGGTTAGCTATTGTTCACTGTGTACAAAGAGCTGGCCCTCAGCTGCTCTCTCTGATCTCAGCTTCACCCACTCTCTCTGTGCTACCTGATTGATGTGGATGACTGCCTGCTTTCTTTATGGACTTTCTAAACACATTTCTTTCTTTCTCTTGTCTGTCTCCATGCCCTCCGCCCTATTGCCTCATTTTATTATTATTATTTTGTCCTCTTTCATGCTCAATTTTAATCCTTCGGCTCAATGTTCAATAGTTCCCTTAATCGATCTCAGCTTGGCTTCCAATGACCAGACTTTGATCTCCACTGCGGCCTCTTCCTTTAAAGGAATGACTGATTCTTAGCTTGCTGTATCACCAGTTTCTCTGTCAAAGAGAAGGTCTGGTGTGCCACTGTGTTATCTGGACTAAATGGACACATTGGACAGACAGGAAGAGAGAAGGAAAGACCATAATCTCCTTTTTAGATGTTTTTAAAACCTCATTATGCTGTACCTGCCAAACAGGAATATGCAATGGCTGGATCTTATCTGCTTGCCTTTTTTCAGAATGCATTAAACCTTCTCCCACAAAACTGTATATATGTAGTTGCCTTTTTATTGATCTCATATTGTTGGCATACTTAGAAGTTTTTATTATATTAACTAAATAAACCTGTCCAAACGTATAGCATTAGTTCAAGGCCAGTGGAAGATGAGTTTTCTGTCAGGTTCCTCTGTTTTATCAATTCATTTCAACATCTGTTTTTATTTTCGACCATTTAAAAAATCTTTTATAATACCTTATTTTCTTCTGTTTGCTCATTATGATTTGTTTTTATATTTTGAATTCGCTTTCTGTTCTCCACTCCACTTCCTCTGTCCTCTACATTCTACACCCCCCTCCTCTGTCCCTGTTCCTCTATGCCCCATGTTCTTGGATCACTCTCTCTTGTCTCTTGCTCGCCTCTTGGACTCTTCCTGTAGCCAACGGGGTCTGGTTGCTGGAGGCAACCTTTACAGTCGTCACTTCAACTGTACAGATCTGGAGTTCCTTCTGGGACGACAGGAGAGCACCTTCACACTCCCAGGTGAGTGGCTGTCAACCACAGAGCCTGACACCAGCGTTGATTTTGTTGACAAAAACTACACTGTGTTCCAACTTATTATGCAAATCATGTTTTTGTTTGATTTTCCAACATAATTGATGCAAATGATATCAGCATAATTTTCAAGTCATTAGCTGTCAATTTATATTTCAAATGTTATTGAACAAACCTCCTAATGAAAACAGAATTTAAAAAATAAATTAAAAACTTGGAACAGTGTGTTTCGCAGTGTTCCAAATTATTATGCACATCATAGTTTCAAGACATTTTCTTGTTTGTAAAGAACTGAAAATAGTAATTTGTTGAATTCATAGCAATAAGGAGGTCATATGTACTGGGAAAAAAAGCTATTTCAATCCAAAACATGTTAACAGGTCCAGTTACATGTTAACATGGGACCCCTTGTTTGATAGCAGCTTGCGTCCATAAAACTTGTGAGTTTATGGAGAGTTTCTGCTTGAATGTCTTTGCAGGATGTCAGAACAGCCTCCCAGAGTTGCTGTTTGGATGTAAACTGCCTCCCACCATCATACTGCACATTTTTCAAAACAGTCTTGTTCAGTGATGAGTGCCGTGCAACCCTGGATGGTCCAGATGGATGGAGTAGTGGATGGTTGGTGCATGGCCAGTTTGGCCACCATGTCCCAACAAGGCTGCGACGTCAGCAAGGAGGTGACGGAGTCATATTTTGGGCCGGAGTCCTAGGGAAAGACCTGGTCGGCCCCTTTAGATCTTTCGCTCGAGGATGCTCCAGACATTCTCAATAGGATTGAGGTCAGGGGGGGTGGGGTGGGGGCCACACCATGATTTTTTTTCCCCTTTTATGCCCATAGCAGCCAATGAAGCTGAGGTAGTCCTTGCAGCATGAGATGGTGCATTGTCGTGCTTGAAGATGATTTTGTTTCAGAAAGCATGATTCTTCCATTTTGTACCGTGGAAGAAAGTGGTCAGTCAGAAACTCATCATACTTTGCAGAAGTCATTTTCACACCTTCAGGGACCCTAAAGGGGCCAACCAGATCTTTCCCTAGGATTCCGGCCCAAAACGTGACTCCGCTACCTCCTAGCTGATGTCGCAGCCTTGTTGGACGGCACTCATCAGTGAACAAGACTGTTTGAAAATTGGTCTTCATGTACAGTATGAGGTTGGGAGGCAGTTTACATCCAAACAGCAACTCTGGGAGGCTGTTCTGACATCCTGCAAAGACATTCAAGCAGAAACTCTTCATAAACTCACAAGTTTTATGGATGTAAGCTGCTATCAAACAAGGGGTCCCATGTTAACATGTAATTGGACCTGTTAACATGTTTTGGATTGAAATAGCTTTTGTTTCCCAGTACATATGACCTCCTTATTGCTATGAATTCAACAAATTACTATTTTCAGTTATTTACAAACTAGAAAATGTCTTGAAACTATGATGTGCATAATAATCTGGAACAGTGCGAAACGCACTGTTCCAAGTTTTTAATTTATTTTCTAAATTCTGTTTTCATTAGGAGGTTTGTTCAATAACATTTGAAATATAAATCGACAGCTAATGACTTGAAAATTATGCTGATCATCATTTGCATCAAATATGTTGGAAAATCAAACAAAAACATGATTTGCATAATAAGTTGGAACACAGTGTATGACAAAGAATCTTCATTGACTGTTTTTTTTTTTTTTTTTTTTTTTTTTTATAACTATGCCATGATGACTGAAACTACGACTAAATATATTTACTTTGTTAGGGAGACAATGGTGGACAAGAAAACTAAAAGAGAAGTCTTGCAATGTTTCTCTGAAAATAGCAGGTTGGATCTACAAGTTCTATGATCTAGTACAGGGGTATCCAAGGAGCAGCCGCAAGCCAAATGCAGCCTTGTAAAGAATTGTATATGGCCCGCAACATTATACCTGAATTTTACTATGAATGGCTCACACAACTATGCAGGACATTTTTTATTCAAGTTTTTTTTTTAACCTGGGCGTTTCCCAGAGCATTGTATCACATGCCAGCGTCTGTTTACATTTGGCAATGTGACATACTGTATGGCTGAAAAAAGCATTTCAGATTACGAAAGTATAATTAAATAAAAATGATATTCTCTTCAAAAGACTAACTAAATCTAAACTAGTCGGCGTCACCAATGAACAACAGAAGGTCATACAGCGCGCCCAGACACCATGGGTTGCAGCAGTCCCACCTTTCCTTATCTGTTAGCACTGTGTGCCTTTCTCAGGTTTGAGACCAGTGTTGACTGACACAGGGAGACAGACACACGCACTGCGACAGACAGACAGGTTTGCCATTTTTCCACGCACAAAGAGGTTATTTACCCTACTGCAGGCAGTGATTGTTTATTGCCAGGTAGAATAGATGATAAGCTTGAAAATGAGTTGTGTGTGTGCATTGGATTATTTTTTTTCCCATTTTGCCAGTTGACCTTTATATCCACTCTTCTCATCTGTCCAGGTCCCTCTCTCTCCCACCGCTGTGCACGTCCAAGAAAGATGCACTCTGCAGCCAGGCCCCCATAGTGTCCAGAGAAGCAGCCACTTACGATGCAGACACTGACGGATGCAGTTCTGAGATGTTCGCGCAGGACCAGAGCAGGCAGTCATGCTCCGCGGGAGGCGTGCAGGCCGATCATAAAGCTACGTTCAAGGTAGAGATGGAAGGTAACACGAGGGGGTGGTCGTCCACCCTTGGAGAGAGTGGTTACACAGCACACTGGGTCAAACAGAAACAGGAATACAGGAGCACCCGGCCCTGGTGATTTATGAATTCTCCCAGGGCTGTGTCCTGACTCCTACTCCTTGTACACCCATGACTTCAACATGATGATGATGGTCCTGATGCCTGCTACAGGAGAGAGGTCACCAATCTGACACAACAGAGAACAGACTCTCTTACAGTGTCGACAAGACCAAGGACCATATATCCGTCAATGGCTCTGCTTAGTTAGCTGCTTCAAATCCCTCTGCGTCCTCTCCTGGGAACAAGCACACTGTGGTTTACTACAGTAAGAAGTTCCGTGTTATGGCCAAGATCTGAGCCTAGCATGGTAACAGCACTGCTCATAGGTGAAGTGCTGCAGACTAGAGGGCTTCCACCCCACCTTATCACTTGATAATGTGTCAGTCAGTATTATTAAAGTCACCCGTGTCATGGACTGTTTCAGCTGCTTACACAGTGAAACACATTCAGGGGAGGCTGTGTATACACAATTACAAAATAATCTCATATGCACATTTATTATGGCAGGATCGACACACATGGCACCTTACACACGGCTCACACATTATTTAAACACATCCCACACACTGACACCTGCCACTTTATATTTATAACTGTCCACATACTGATAGGCAGAAGGAGGAGGTTGGTGGAAGGTGTAGCGTGGATGCACAAATCCATCCCAGAGAGCCAGGCAAACAAATATGCAGCCCTGCACTGGACAATGACCAGGGGCTTTCATTCAAAACAAACATGTTGTCACAAAACAATATTGGAGCTACTGACTGACTTTTCTGAAAGGTCATTCCTTAAGTAGGCCGGGCTGCATTCAGCTTACTGGACGAAGAACCAAAATCTACAAATTTGACTCCTGCATGGAGTATATGTGTATATTTTTGATGGGTTGGAATGAAAAGGAGGCTGTGGTGGTTACATAAAAGTGGAACAAGCCATACTGACATTCTGTCCAGCTCAATCCTCTTTTGCAGAGTGTTATCAGCTGTTCTTGCTTGTAGATGAACCGAGTCAGCAAACTGGTGACCGTGCAGTGGGGGTGTAATGGTGGGTTAGAGGACAATGATGGGAATGTAGCAGTGAATAGCATCAGGCTGTTTGTGACACTGGCTTGAAAAAGCCTTTATCTGCCATATACTGTACATGTACAGTACTGTAAGGAACCATTTACACAAGGGACGGAAAGGCCAGGGCTTTGCAAGAATTTCCTGTAGATATGAGTTTACATTGCAGGCCACTCTGCTGTTATTACTACTGTGCTGCATTTTTGATAAACATATTAAAGCACTTTTGAATCTTTGGTGTTGCACTCTTCTGTTAGTATTCATCATGTCTGTCTCTCTTACTCATTAGGCAATATAAATAATAGCTTTTCACTGATTGTTTCCAAAACATAGTTATGCCGATAACCATCCCACTAAAACATCTACATGGGGAACATTCCCCAGTGTTCAAGTGCACTTCCTGGAGATCTTTGGTTTTGTTTACCAGAGAATTATCTGATTCCTCTGGAGCAGCATACAGTAGAGGAGCTGGACTCATTTTTCCTTGTACAATATTGAGCATATAGTGCAAAATAACAAAGCTTTGGAGTTAGTAATTTAACCTTACTTAACCAGAGTCCCCCAGGGCTTTGTATTAGGCTCCCACTCCCTCCAATAAAATGACTAAATATCTTTACCAACAGTTAGCTTATTTACAAGTTAATAACGCATTGCAACACAATCTGTGTTGTAGATCTGCAATTTTTTTGCCAAATACATGCTGGAATTCATGGTTAAAGGGATTAGGGTGCAATGTGTGCAAGACGTATTAGTCCAGATGTTAGTGAGAGTAGTTGTGATATTGACACAGACAGACCCTCTTCTAGATGTCCACATATCCATGGAATAAGAATAAACCATATGTGATCAACCACATCGTCTTTAAAAATACTTCACCCATAACAGG
Source organism: Benthosema pterotum (assembly GCA_039105355.1). NCBI lineage: Eukaryota > Metazoa > Chordata > Actinopteri > Myctophiformes > Myctophidae > Benthosema > Benthosema pterotum. Next base: position 31,833,530 of record CM076970.1, read on the forward strand.
AGTGTCCAAACTTATTATAAAATATTAAAATACCCAAGTGCCAACTATATAATGCACCTTAAACGGTTTAAAGAGCATCAATATTTAATATCAATGGTCTTTGTCCAGCGTGTTCTGTGAACAAAAAAATGCATCTCAGCCTTTTTGATCCTTATGTCACTACATGCAGTCTGGGATCCTACTGGCTGTGGTTGGGAAACACGGAAGTGACTGCACTACTCTATGCTATGGTTAGGTTAGGGAATGATGTGGGTTGTTGTTCTCAACATGTGCAGTAGGCTGATAAGATCGTATTGATAAGTAACCAACTGATGATTATCAGTTGATTGTCACTTAAAACCAGTCACATTACCAAATGTAACCAAACAAGGAAGGTAAAATAATAATCTGGGAAGCCATTTGAAAGTAGAAATCTCTTACACCAACATGAGGAAGCTGCGGGCAGTTTTAATGTTGGTTGGTATGTAAAAGTGGTTGAACGATACAAACAACCCCGTCCTTGTTTAAAAAAAGGCCAATTTGCAATAAGAGACTGGAATATTAATAAATGTACATAAGGACTGAGTCACAATGTACCAATTTCAGCCCGTTACATGAATACACATGAAAGCAACAGTGAGCAACTGAAGCACCATGATGACTAACTGCAGCAGAGCGGTTAGCCTACTGATGTATTGTTCGTTCTCCAGCCCAACGGTGGTCCGTGATTCCAACCGCACATAGAGTCCATCTGGCTCCATCCCCCCTAAGAGACTTTACTGTAGTATCCCAGCAACTGACAGAAAGGCAATAATAACCTGTTACAATAGAATGCCTCTATAATAAAAGTTAGTAACTGTTACTTAATTCACACAGGCTGTCCTAAATTGGCCAATAGATAAATGGAAACCATTGCCTGGTCTATTATGTTGTGATCTCTAAAGGACACTCGGTCTGGCACTGGCTAGCCTCGATACTCAAGCTTTCAGGCTCTGGCAGGCAGGTAGTGTATGTAGCCTGGGGGTAATCCAGTAGAAGTATTCCTTCAGTACAGAGAAGGGCCTGTGAGAACAGCAACGCAACAGTATCACGCTTAATCTAACCTTACTGGCAGCATGCCAGCCTGACCTTATTGGCGCCTCACATATCTATAAAGTATAATGCAGACAGTACTATCACATCAATCAAGTACACTGTATCTCCAGTTCAGTACAGACTTACTGTACTTTGTGCATTAAAATCTCAGCAGATATCATCAGTTTCTTAAATACTCAGACCTGCTCGTTGGGCACCAATTACCATGCCACATTCAAAGTTATTTAAATCACCTTCTTCTCTATAAGTATCTCTTTAAGATATCTCAATAAGTATCTCTGGTTGCTTGCGCATAAGTAGGCCATAAGTAGGCCAGTAGTACATTTTAAATTAAGTGAAATGAGTGAAAATAGCAGGTCAACAAGATCACAAGATGTTTTGAGAGCTTTCATGTCGAACTTCCATTTTGGGTGTATGACATCTCCAAGCAAAAAAGTATAAACCTGGGCTTTGAGATAATTAATGTCAAATATTAATAGATTTCTCAAGTGGAAGTACATATGCATTCATAAACTATAATATAACATTGTGGTTAGGTTAGTTGGTCCTTGGAACAAAATATGATTGTGGTCCAGAGCTCAAATTGTTTTGGTAACCACTGTACTGTCTGAGTCTACAGCAACCACAGACCCGGACAGAAAATAAAATTATTTTATTTTCAAGTCTCCATAAATTCATAACATTTTCAAAACAAACAACTACACAAACCACTTTTATATTAGTCTCTATAATAGATGCCACACCCCATTTATGGGTTTAGGTTTTATAAAAGCGACATTCAGCATACTCATAAGAATGCCAGAATAAATCACTGAAAACTACTTGGATGTTTTTCTCCTCCCAGCAAAAAACAATTTGGTCTCGACAGTTTTTTTTGTCTTACCTATCAAAGTGAATTTCCTTGATTCCTCACCTTTGCAGGATAAGTAACCAGATTAAGTACTTTGACCTTTTCACTACAGTGCACCTTCTTGCTTAACTTGTTTTTCCTTTCCGTCAGATTCAGTTGAGTTTCCTTTCCGAAACTCGAAGCACGCTCATTGGACCGTGGGGAATTTAACTGTGTACAGGGAGGCCACAACGATGTTTAATGATTAAAACAAGACATCTGCATAGTTTCATGGGTCACTTAAGCTGTGGGAAAGAAAAAAAAGAAAGAAAAGGGAAACTGCTTCCAGTGTCTTTTCAATGCAGCTTAATCCTCAACTAGAAGCAACAGTTTGTCTAAATTGGCTGTTGTTTAAATCAGTGCGTGCCTTCAAATCTATGAGCAACAGATCTTCAAATATTTTTTTTTATAAAAAACTGATCTATGCCATATTTACAACACTTTAGCCTGTAGTCTATGTTGTGTTTAAAGCAAAACATTCTTAGGAATCTGACCTACCATCCCCATCAGGGTCCATGACTGTTACGTTTAAATATATCCAAGTTTGGCGAGTTCTATTCTGCCTCTTGAAGCAAAGAGAGGTAGATGTTGCACTGAAGGAATCTGGGATAACAGTCTGTGTCCAGGAGAGAGTAGATGCGTTTCTGTGCATGAGACAGAGAGGTGTGAGACGGGGCCTGCAATAGTTGTAACGTCAGCTCTCTAGTCTTGCTGTCCAGGTTCACCTAGAATTGATAATACAGAAATAGAAAATTAATAGGTACTTTCCTCAAATCTTTCATGAAAGGTAAGATGTTTAAGAAGAACGAAGTAAGTCTGCATCTGCTAATCGAACTAATTAACAGATTCATACCGCGCGCGCGCGCACACACGCGCACACACGGAAAAATATATATAAAAATTCTACCCTACTGTAGGCATGAAAAACTTATGAAATTTTCAGTGGCTTTTTCTCAATTTTGCTATTTTGGGACACTCAGATTTAAATGCTCATAACTACCCCAGAAATGCTCCAATTCCCTTGAGTGGTGCATCATATGAAAGCTTACATTGCATACTTTAATAATCTGTAAAAAAAAAAAAAAAAAAAAAAAAAAAAAAACAGAAAATTGGCCTTGACCACAGGGGTGGTCTAATATTTTTTGATGACTGTATATATATATAGATATATATTCTTACACTAAGAAGCATGATATTTGTTATTTATTACTTATCAGAATCAATGGCTATGCTAAAATATTTGATAGTTGCAGCACTACAAGATGGCAGTGAAGGTTGAAAGGATCATGATGGGCTTGCACCTCCCGTGGGGAGCCTGGCTGGATGTAGGTGTTGATGATGTCCTTGGCCCTTCTCTGTAGGCTGAAGTTGTTGGATGAGTGTCTGTACTGCTCACAGGCTAGATAGAACTGCAGGTTCTCCTCGCTGAACTCAGAGCGCAGGAATGCTCCAAACACTGACACGCCCGCTGAGACAGGGTGGGGGTGGAGAGGGGAGAGCATAAATGGGGTGTTCCCAAGCGAAATGATGCGTGTGTAATTAGGCTGCGAGAAGGGAGGACACACAGCCCCACAGGTCTAATAAGTACAGACAAATAACCCTGTGCGTACCACTGTTTCACGACTGCTTTTATAGTGGGGCTTCCTTAGAAAGTGTTTGATATATCCGGTATATTATATTATGTTCTAACGCTCGTTGAGAAACTGCGGATGTATGATGGTGAATCAGTCTAGTTACAAACTACTTCCTTCTGTTTTACAACTGTTCCCTCTGTCATGTCTTGTTTTTGCAAGTGGGGGATTGGGACATATTTACTCTGTGTAAACAGAGGGGGGAGGCCCAAGATTGCATGCAGACTCCATGGTTACACCTCTAGTTTGAATCTAACTGCTGTGCACTAGACGGATGAACTCTTTTGGGAGACTTGCACTGCACACACAAGCTTCTGCAAGAGTAATTAATAGATATCTTGTTTTTGTTCAAATCAAGTTAATGCAGTGAGTCATACAAACAATCAATTCCTGAGTATAAATATACATTCTCTATGCCTAGCGGAGATGGTTAGTTAATTGCTGCACAGCATCAGCTTTTGAAGTCACTTATTCCAAAGTACAAGTTTATACAAAACGTAACATACAAAAGTTATCTTCCAAAGATTATATACCTAGAAAATAAAAGAGAATACAAATGAAAAACTGTCTTGTTGAATTCATTTTTGTTAGTTTGATCAACTTCAAAAATGCTTTATCGGGTTAGGGTAAGACAGCATTTGGGAAAGCTTCAGGAAATAGGGAATGTATAATGGAGCACATGGAACACTCAATTTAAGAGTCAAGCTTTTATGTATTTTTGTAAACATTGTGTCTTATAAAAGTGTTCTAATTTTAGAGGCATTGAGACAGGAGTATTACACTATCTGCTACAATAGTTATATTCGATAAAGGAGTCATTGTTTACGATGTTCTATTTATAGAATTGGCTGAGGTCAGAACTATCAAGCTTTTAGGTTTTACTGCATAGCACACAGAAAGATACCAATGACGTCTGCTGAACTGGTCCGTCATGCTGACATCACAGCAGACATCAGCAGAAACATGTGAGACTGAAAAGAGCACAACTCACTTCGACTTGCCAGGAGGGAGTTGAGTGACTGGGCCCAGGTCTCCAGCTCTTCCCGGCTGAACTTGCCTTTACCATGTCCAACCAGACTCCACTGGCGCATAAACCGCAGACGAGATCTCCTCTCTTTTGCACTGGGGAGAAACATGTCAAGGAGGATGATGTGACATAAATGAGAAATAGAAAACATAGTGAGAAAAGATAATTTATGTGAGTATTATAATCCTTTACCAATCCTTAGCAATGCTAGTATGCAACGGGTTAATCATGTATATTTTCTTAATGCCAGCTTATACCCTAATTGTGATGTAGTAGGACCTCTAATATTGCAATATATAGTGACTTTCTATGATGAAATAATGACTTCTCTGCTCAATTCGGCATATTGTAGTAGCAGTCATCATGATAATCACCTGTCTTTTTGTTCTGCACTGAATAAATTTGAGTTTGACGAATGTGGACTCGATTGTGGACTCTGAAACAAAGAAAAGATTTAATGGGACACCACTCCCCTCCTGTTACCTCTCACAAACCCAGTAAAAAGCCATCATTTCTATAATGCCAAGATAGCACATTTTGCACAATACGTCGCAGTTACAAAGCACACTTGGGCAGGTTTAACGGGCTACACACCACTCGCCACAGAAACCTCGCAACCAGCATTTACAGTACCTGCCCAAACAGGCTCTTGAGGTGCAGTTTGGCTGATGACAGCTTGGCTTTTGCATTGTGGCGGTGAGATGAAGCGGAACCAAAGGAAAAGGGACTGGCAGGGGAGGATGGTGATGGTGGAGGGTGGTCATCCCTCTCTGTGCTGTCTTGGGGGGCAGGGGCCAACTGGCCGTCACTGTAGGCCCGGCAGCCTTCACTGATGGCACCCACACCCAGGTGGTTGTCATCCCGCTTATTGTTGCTGAGCTCTGTGAAGTTCTCAACGCTGGCACTGAGCTCTCGGGCCAGCTCTGCCTTTCTTGGGCTCGGCCCCGTTTCTAGGATGATGGGACTCTGTGGAAGAGTGTGCAACCTGGCATTATCTGCCTCGTTCCCCTCTAGGTGGGGTGTATAGCTGCCCGACTCCCTATTCCTGTTACTTGCTGGACCTTTCAGTCCAACTTTCTTCCATGGGAGAAAGTCCAGGTCCAGTAAGGACCCTTCAGAGCTGAATCTTCGCATGGCAGTGCCAAGTGAGGGGGTCTTGAGGGGATTTGAAGACTGAAAGAGAAAGAGGCTATTGAATGATGGAGAGCTGTGTGCAATGCAACACATCCTACTACTGACTGTACCGAGTATAGGGATAAGAGGTGGAATGGGGAGATGAGGTTTGACATTTAGAAGGAAAAAAGGTAATTCAGAATGTAGGTTACTCCGTCCAATTAGATTTGACCCAATTTCTTTACATAAATCATCAGTGTTTTTTCTGTGAGTAAATGGAATTGCATGCCATATTTTAGTGCATTTGCATATTAGCATTATATCAATCACTGTGAGAACGGAAAACAAAAAAACAAAACAAATAAACTGTGACAATTACCCATAGATTATATTTTATCGATTGATATTTGCATGTATAAAAATCAGACTATAAAAGACATTTACGGCAATCTTGGGCTGCAGGTCCAAGGCTAACATAGTAAAAATATAATAGTATAAGCCACGGAACATGTATTACTTAATTTAGGCTACTTAAGGGCTGCCAGATCGGATTTGAAGAAAACTTTAATAATTCTAGCCAACTGTTTCAATAAATAAAAATGAAAATTATTACCTCCACCCCTGTGGTCAATTGGCAAAATTCACGTTCATTATTTCGGGTCCAACGGATCCATAAAATGGGCTACTTCAGGCCCATGGACGTCTTCCAGGTTTAGAACCGAGAAACTGACTGCTGTGATTTCGCGTGATTAGAATCTGAAGTCCAACTTCAGGGCGCTCCGCAGTCCACTCACTCCACCTATTTCCAAGTTTGTGAGAAGGAGCTCCACTCACTCACTGGGATCTATGATCCCACATAAACGCATATTAATAAGAGCGTTGCGCGCATCAGGACAGTTTCCTTTCCGTTTCCACACAGTTTTGCTTTTTGAATAAGGCACAAAACACACATACACACACACTCGTTTGTTGCCACACCTACGACTCCGTCTCAACTTGCCTATGTCGTCAAGAAGGGAAGGCAGAGTGTGTGACGCTTGGCATGAACCTACAACAGCGACGACGTGCACACATCACAACACAAGGGGCTTCGGTTCAGCCCCTTCCCCTTTACCCTGTCTGTAAAACAACTGGTCTTTACAGACCACAGACCAGAATTTACTATGGTGACAGAACAGAAATTTCTGCTCCTATTCGCGACTCTTTCCATGTCAGCAGTTTTGAAAATGGGTGGAATTCCCCTTTAAATCCATGTAGCTCCACTAGCCATAGTAGATCAAATAGCTGATCTGCAAGCCCTCAGTGCGTCGGAGCACGACGCATTAAGAGCTTATAGATCTGCTATTTTCGCTATTTCGGTCCCAAAGTGTCATTACACCCCTGCACCCCTAACACTCTGCACGGACCGGCATGAACCACAATCCTGGCTCACACTGACTGTACTGTATGCATGCATGCACCATGATGCATGTATGGCGGTTATTCATTCGCTTAATTTTAGGTGTGTCCTCTTGGAAAAAAGTGTTCCAACCTATTTTAAGAGCTCAGCTGGGAGATATGTTGGCGTCATAACCCGTTTGAAAGAAGAGAACCTTCAAAAGCTCTGGTCCAAATCCATTTAGTGCCAGGCCCTCTAAAATAAAACAACACAATTACAATACAATACTGTTATTTCTAATAACACATCGATTATATTAATACACTGTTTGACATTATTGTAGCACTTGGACCCCAGGAAGAGTAGTCTTCACTGTGGTGACGACTAATGGGGATCCGTAATAAACATAAACATAAGCATATATATTGAACAACACCAAAACAAAACAATGAAGTCACAAGACAAGACAATCATGGATACATATTGACATCCATAAAAAGCGCTCAGGCATTTTATACGGACGTGCCGAGACTGCCGAGCTCACACGCGTGATTCTGAATAGCACCAAGGTTCCGCGATAGACCCGCCTTATCATGTGTCTGATTGCTCCCAAGAAGGCATGTGCTTGCCTGGGAGCCAATCAGACACGTGGCAAGGCAGGTCTATCACAGAACTGTGGTGCGAGTCATAATCACGCAGCTCTTACGTCACAACATGGGTCTTTTCGGAGACGAGTAGCGGTGTCGCGTTTTCATGGGAAATTCTTTAGCTTTTGCCAAGCTAACGTGTGTGCTACACACCGCTAGACAGTTTATAAACGAGTAATTTATTGAAGCAAATCAAACTACGTTGATGATAAATATACTAGGTGAGGAGAAACACGGCAGTCTGAGTGTTTTGCAGCCGTTCGTCTCCTTCGGGAGATTAACCTCAGCTGGTTAGCTGTGCTTTACCTACAGCCAGCCTTCTGCTAATTGGGATTATTAGCCAACGTTAGCCTGCCGGCTAACAACAATAACAACCAACCACCGCAGTGAACCTACAGTACAAGTGAGATCAACTATTGCCTGAATTATTATTGCAACCATTTTAATACCAGCGACCTCGGGTCTATTGCTGTACTGCTTCTAATCATACAGAAGCACTAGAGCTATGGACCAGAGCTGCCACGGACACTATTTAATATTTGACGCATGGACCAACCTTTGATGAGATTTAGTCACTCAGACCCAAAACTATTTTCCCCTTAGTTATCTCTCCTAAATGCTGTATTTAGGAGAGATAACGGGCAAGTATTGAGCAAAAATAACTCTTTCCCTACTGTTTCTAATTGTGTAGATCTTGAAAATGAATAAATACATGTGTATCAATAATTCAACTCTTGGGTTAGAGTTAATGGTTACCGACTTTCCATCATTTAGCCGGAGATGGGATAGATGGGATGATTGTCATCATGGTCACCCTTGAATATGTGGTTAAGATTTGATAATTGATAACTGTTTAGTGAGTGGAGTGGAACAGATTGCCTGGCTTAATTTGGGACTGAATGCGGTATGCCCAAACCTAACCTTAACCTCAGTAAAACTATGCCTAAACCTAACCTCGGTAAAACTATACCTATCTCTAAACTCTTGGCGATTGAGAGAACATAGAGCCGAGGGAACATAGACATGACCCCTTCCGGGGAACATTGACAGCTGGTTTATTTAAAGTAGAAACACATAATTAAATTCCACTTTCTTTTAAAGGTGATACTGCAGAAGCATGGCGGAGCCTGGTACTATGATTGAGGTCACGGTCAAGACACTGGATTCTCAAAGTAGGACCTACAAAGTCAGAGGCGAGGTAATTGTCAGATACCCCATAGAGTAGACCATAAAAGAACAGACAAAGTGATCCTCAGCCCTTTGCATCTGTATGTACAGTATCTGTGGGAAAAGTAGGAGTCATTGAACAGAAACTGTTATACCGGTAGTCTTTGCACACCTCCTTTCCTCATTCATGTACTGTGTTTGACAGTTTGTGATGTTGCTTTCTGAATGTATTTGAGCATGTTTATGCATTTCACCCTCAGCTAACTGTGAAAGAGTTCAAGGAACACATTGCCACATCTGTTGAGATCCCAGTGGAGAAACAGAGGCTCATCTACCAGGGCAGAGTATTGCAAGATGAGAAGACATTAACTGAGTATAGTGCGTATAACATTATACTTTATTATACTTTATTATTCTGGCTTGCTTATTCTACAATGTCTGGTAAGGGGATTGGATGTTAATTAAGGTCACTAATGCCTTCCAAACTCAGCCAACATTTTATACAATTTAAAGGCCAAATGAATAGGGTGTATAAAATATTGGTGATGAATGGAACATAAATATTGGCGAAAGAAGTAGATTATTTTAAGATTGGATTGTCCCCTAAAAGTTATATTTAAATTGTGTTTATACTTTGGAAATGCTCAGCAATCACCAGGTATACATGATTTGTAGACAGTAGGCTAAAAGAATGATAATTTATTTGTCAGATGTGGATGGGAAGGTAATTCACCTGGTAGAGCGAGCACCGCCCCAGACCTCCATGACTGGCTCTGGAAGTGGAGGGGTGTCCACAGGGGGGGCAGAGGGTGGACCCAGCACCAGCCACGCATCCACAGCTCCCCCGGGAGGACCACATGACCGCAATGGGAACAGCTATGTAATGCTTGGTACCTTCAACCTCCCTGTCAACATTATGGATCCTTCGGAAATACAGGTAATGCACAAGGTCACCATTTAGGCCTTTAGTTATTGCTATCTCTGTCCACTTCTGTGGACATTACACAGTGGACTTGCTGCCCTGTCAGACATTATTCAGGAAACTAATCACATCCGATTACAAATAGAGCCACTTGAGAGTTGGTTGTACCAATATTATCGCATTGCTAAAACAGGTATAGGTAGTCCTAGGAAAATGTGAAGAGAATATCACTGAGATTTTTATCTACAGATGCAGGTTCAGCAGATGATGGCAGGGGTTGGCAACTCAGGAAGGAATGCTAGAGTCAGCACCAGTACTACTGGGGTAATGAAAGATTCTTTGCAAAGTCAATCCATCTGTCACATTATTTGCTGCCAATTACTTTCTAATTACAATTTCTGTGTCCTCAATCCTTTTGTCAATCTTCTGAAAATGTTTTTCAGAGCAATGGCTCACTCGATGTGCACATCAACATGGACCAATCACTGCAGAGCGAGCCACGGATGAGACTGCAGCTGGCGGAGAACTTGCTGAGAGATGCAAGATCTTTGATCGACAGACTAGAGGTGAGCCTGGCCAAAAAACAGGTTAACTAGAAACTCAACAATGATTCTATGTATTTTATGAAGAGCAATGTTTTTTTTTGTCTTTCAGGGTCAGTCCAGTAATGGCAGTGCTCAACCTGAGCCGGAAGTGTCTCAGCCTTCCTCCTCCTCTTCCTCCTCCACTATAGGAGCAACAGGAGCTGCAGCTCCACAGCCCATGGACACCACCTCTCCAACACCAGCACCGCCTCCCGCTCCTTCTTCCTCAACCTCCTCCACACAAACAGAAGGACTGTCTCACTCTGGTCCCAAGTAATATATACCATATCATTGTTGTCAGGCAGAAACCTTGTATTTCAACTTTGTTTTTTTCACAAGAATTTTTTACAAGAATGAATACCCTACTTATTCGTCCTCCAAGATATTGGATATATTTTTTCTGAATATAACCAATTTGAAAGTGAAAGTGCTTAAGTCTGTCTTGTTGGTTTTAGTAAGTACCGGTATTTGTATTATGAAGGTTATAAAGGTTTAAAAGATCTTGTGACTAAATAACTACATTTGATCCATTGGAATACACAATCATCTTTTTAATATCATACCATTCCATCAAGCTCCCCCTGGAGGGAAACAAACCAAGTGGTTCCTTGTTTTTAATGTTTTCTCTTGTTTTCTTTGTTCGGCTTTTCAGTCATCATCCAAGTCCGGCAGAGTTTGTGGAGGTTCTGTCTGAAGTGAGGCGGGTGGAGGAGAAATTGCGTCCCTTCATTGAGAGAACACATTCAATCCTGGGCGCAGCCACTTCGGCAGACTACAACAACAATGTGAGGATATCAAATGTTATTTATTAATAGAATTTACATCTATATATTGCACATTACATCCAACTCAAATGGCTGGGGCGAGAATGTCTAATGATCTGTTCATTTCTGTTTCCAGAACCAGGAAAGAGAAGAGGACCAGCGTGTTCTGAACATGGTTGGGGATGCCCTGCGTCTGCTGGGCAACACCTTGGTGGCCCTGGGCGACCTGCGTTGCAACCTTGCTGCTACACCTCCACGACACCTCCATGTGGTGCGACCAATGTCCCACTACACTTCGCCCGTCCTGCTACAGGCTGGACTGCCACACATGCCCATTCCCGTACGTTTACTTTGCCATGATGGTCAAACCTTAATTTGTTTTTGTCCTGCTAATGTGAAATCATAGGCAAAAAACATGCTGGCTCCTGTAAAGCAGTGCACACATGTGAAATTAAAATGCCACAGTGCCACAGTAATGCTACAGTATGAGGAAGTATTTTATGTAGACAGCACTCTTGTTCACTGTAAGGTTCTTACATATGATAAGCTTACATATGATGACTATTTTTATGTGTTTTTGTTGTTTATTGTAAGTCACTCTGGATCAAGAGCATCGGATAAATGCATATATTGTAAATTACAGTAGTGTCACTTCTGTGCACAACATTGTGAGTCAGTCAAGCCTATTGGACGAAATTTTAAATCGTTCATATGGCTGACCCCAGCTGCAATATGATTGGCCAACATGTTGATTGTGCTTCAGTTCTTCCTCTCGGTTCTGAGGGCTCAAGTGTTTGATATTTTTCCCATAGATAAACCTAGGGACCACAGTCACCATGACGTCTAATGGGAGACAGGCAGCTGAAGGCCAAGCCCAACCCTCTGCAACTACTGGCCCAGCAGATCAACTGGGCCATGGTCAGACTCCGCCCCCTCAGGCCAACGGGACCAATCACCCGCCCGGACAAGGAGGCCCACGTGTCATCAGAATCACCCATCAAACCATGGAGCCTGTGGTTATGATGCAAATGAACATTGATGGTTGGTATCCTAAAGTTAAACCATTGGTTCTCAAACCTTTTGCTGGGGACCGCCATATAATATTTGTCTTTAACAAGTTGACTGCTACAAGGTGACTATAGATTTGGTTTTGCCAGCCAGAATATGGCAGATTATGTTTTCACTTCTGGGTTCCTCGCTCGCAGACCTCCATTGCAAGAAATGGCTTGTGTTAGCAGTAGCGTACAATGTTTAATGTTTGTGTAATGTTTCTCCAGAAGCATTAATATGTTGGGAGCGATGTGAACATCACAAATCACATCTGAACATCAGATTGATGGTGATCACCATGGACAACGCTCGTAGTAGGAGTGAAGAATTGGTTGCCTAACAGTAGTCATTGTTAAAAGTTTCAAGCAACATAGTTTCATATTGCTAAAGTACATTATTGGCAGTCCCAGCTAAGAGTTAACCATTCTGCAGTCAGTTTTGTTTATCCACGATTCAGATAGCTTTCTGAACACCTGCTGATGTTGTTTTCCACAGGCGAGTCAGCTGCTGGGTCACAGATTCCAGGTCAGCAAAATGCTGGCAGTAATGGGGCACCTGGTGAGTGCAACCGATCTGGCTTGATTATAAGATTTAATTGTCCCTCAAAATATTCTACATGAACAGATCTAACTTTTAGCCACAATTTGTTTTTTAATTTTATTCTTATTTTGTGATTCTAATCATTTATACTTTTAGTTATTGCATTATTCTTTTGATGGTATATTTTGATTAAAGGACCACTTTTCAAAACTTATTTTCATATAATTGGTCCTCACTCTCACTGTCCATGATGAAATACCACAATTTGTTTTATACTCAGTATAGACAGGCAGTTTAGACCAGTGTATCTATGGCCAAGGGAAGCTTCACTGGATAGGGAGCGACGGTCAGCGTGTTGTTTTCTTCGCACCTCGGAACAATGTAATGAATGCAGTATCTACTCTTGGTTTCGTCTATTGCTAAGGATTTTTTCAGGCAATTCTCGCGGCACACCTCTGCCTATCCCAAGTCACACTAAAGTGACGCGGCACACAGTTTGGGAATCGCTGGTTTAGACAGCACTCCACCATGTGTGACATCGTTAGGCAAGATTAAACAAACAAACAAAATAATCCGGTATATATACACACACTATATTTACATTTTATTCATCATTATGGCTTCCATTATTGTAGTGCCACATTTTCAGGAATAGAAAGCCTGCGGTTTCTAATGACGTCGATTCCCCATTGATGATGCACATGGTGGACCGAACTGCCCACAGCCTTCCTGAGAGACACACTGAGTAGAAAAGAATTGTGGCTTTTTATCTTGAACATTAGTGAGCATCAATTATATGAAATCAGCTTGAAAAGTGGCAAAATAAATAAATACAAATAAGCTGCAGAGCTTCAATTAAGTTGGAAGTGCATTTCTTAAATGTCATTTGTCAACGTGTCTTGTGTTTTAGGGGCCACGCCCATCCAGATTCCCGGACTCCCTCCTGAGTTCATGCAGGCCATTGTGCACCAGATCTCCCACCAGGCTGCTGCCATGGCTGCTGCGGCCGCTGTCGGGGGCCATCCAGGTCAAATGCCACCCGGCCCTGCCACCAACGCAGACGGGACTGCTCCCCCACACCCTCCTCATCCTCCCCAGGCCAGGGTTGTCATCACCAGACCTTCCTTCTCCCCACATATCCCCCCGCCCATCGGCACCAGAGGACCCACCATCAACCTCAGGGCAGCAGTACCACCTACTGCTGGGCAGCAGCCAGGACAGGTATAGCATACAGGCCACAGGTTCTGAAAGCACAGGTTCTGAAAGCGTGATGTTGGTGGTTTTGTAACGCCATGCCAGGCCTTGGATGTCTTGGGTCCACTGGATCCCTTACTATAGACTCCATCAGATAACGCGTTCCATTTATTTGTGTGTTTGGTTATTTATTTCATATTTTATTATGAGATTTTTATTGATAGAGGGATAGATGAAAGGGTGACACGCAGTAAAGGTAGATGGCTTCTGGACTTGAACCCACGGCACATTGCCAGAATGGAATACCAGCCAAGGTGCCCAGACAACTACACCAGCCACCCCGGGCTATTGTTTCACATTCTGCTAGTGTAATTTGATGATCGCAGCAGTGGGTGTGAATTAAGTTGTCTCAGACAAGACAAGGTTGATAATAGTGTCCATGACGTTAAACTTCATCGGTCATCTGTCTTTCTGGAAATGTTTTCCATGTTTGTCTGGCTCGCTTGATGTCTCTTATCAGTTACGGGTTCAAATCAAAACAGTTTGTTGGATTAATTATTAAAAAATAAAAATGTCACAGAAGGATTTGCACTTTAAACTGTGGAAGACGTTGGCCTGTCACTACAGCAGCTTAATGAGGGGCGTGTATATCAAAGCAGCATCCCACATTAAAATCAACCACATCTAGAACTGTTTAATGTGTTGATGGCACAAACATCTAACGTATAATGCTTCTAGAGTATGAGTTAGTATACACAGTATTTTAATAATGGGCATTTATGAGGTCATAATTTGTCCTAAACAGATAATTATATTGTTTTCCTTTGAACGGTTAACCGTTAAAAGTTCCACCCCTAATGCCTGCTCAAAGTGAAATAGTGATGCATTGATGCATACTCCTCGCACCTAGCTCAACCTCCTCACCCTCCCCAGGCCAGGGTTGTCATCACCAGACCTTCCTTCTCCCCACATATCCCCCCTGTGGGCATCAGAGGACCCACCATCCACCTCAGGGCAGCGGTACCTCCCACTGCCGGGCAGCAGCCAGGACAGGTACAGCATGCAGGCCACGGGCTCCTGTCGACAGGTCCTGAAAGAGTGGTGGTGGTGCTGTTGGCTTTGTAATTCCATGGTGGCTTTTAAAGTGGTGGCAAAATTCAGTCTCGGCGGCTTTTGGTGCACAGTGAGGAATCACAAGTCTTTCCCTTTCACATTTCACTAATTTATTTCACTTCTAAATTCTTATTTGTATAGGATTTGGAGTGTGTCGTCTCAGAAGGCTGCCGGCTATACTGTCATCATAACATCATTGACTTTCTCCCTGTGACTAATCAAAGCAAAATAGTGATGTGTGTTTCTTTGGATTCGTATAAATCTTCTGTCTGTGAATGCAAGTTCTATGGTTTTCATTTAACAATTAACAATTTCACGATTCATTCTTATGAACATTGCCATACAATGAATATCTACAAGCTCACTATGTGAAACTTTGAAATATGACAGCCTTCTACCCTAATTGGACAGACCTCCCCAGAACCCTCTAGTCTTGGGGGGGTAGTCCTGGTTGTATGATTCTCACCTTTTTCATCACTAACCAGTTTGCATGCCTGCTTAATCCACTTCCAACATGGCGTACCTATTTGGGACAAGTGTTTCAAAAATATTGTGAATAACAGCACATCTACGTCATGTCTACATGTCATGCTATTGGCTTGTAGATTATACGATATTCGTCGTACAACATGGTACAAGTAAAGCCATGCCCTTCATGTAGTATTATTTCTGGTCTTCCCCAGGGCACACCTCTGGCTCCCTCCCCTCTCACTCAGATGATCAGCGGTCTGGTTGGACAGCTCCTGATGCCCGGCCAGCCAGGTGACACGCACTTTAAAAAGTAACATAGATCAATGACACTTTGTTGATATGCATTTGGACCACAGGCCCCGATTTCATATATATATATATATACTGTATATTTTTATACCCCTGCTGGGACCCTGTCCTCAAGAATTGCGAATCTGTCTCCCATTTCACTCTCATTCAATGCCCCAATAGTGGTCTCCCCTAATCTCTCATTGAGAAGCCTGATGGAAACCTCTTGTTTTAAAATTCTACAGGTGATGCAACATCTACAACTTCCTCATCCCATTCCCAGTCCTTCTCCTTCTCTTCTTCCTCTTCATCTGAGTCGTCGTCCTCCTCCTCCACGACCACCAACCCACCATCAACCCCTGTCTCCTCAACCAACACCTCCGGACAGACCTCCACCCACACCACCAGCACCGCCTCTGTGGGACAGCCAGCAGAGGGGGGACCTGAAGGGAACTTGGCCCAGCTACTGGGCTCCCTACTGGGGGGCATGTCGGGGTCAGGGGGTGGCACTGGAGCAGCACCCTCCATCACCTTGACTGTGCCTGGGGTTCCTGGCTTCTTCCAAGGCATGCACGACTTCATACAGGTAAGCACTAATGTCCACTGGGCGTGCACACACTCTTGCAAATACACAGAATTCCTTCCAGTAATGATCTTTTTTCAAGGGCATGGAATTTTATCCAAAGCAAATCTGTTTGTACAGCACACAAGGGGCGCGATTTTCCCTCCCGGCCTTATCCCTAACGTTACCCGATCCCCGCAGCGAATTGCCTTATTGCTATTTTGGTCACCTTTTCTCTTCCCTTAGCCACTAATCTTTATGCCGACACCGTTATGTGTGGCTGGAGGTGTGGTCATGGGCGTGTTTGTTGCGCAGTCCCTTAAATTGCTAATTTCGTCAAATAGATTAGGGAACTAGATAAGGCCACCTTAGACCACCCGTTAACCGATATGTGAAGGCAGAGCCACGTGCGCGCAGTGCGGTGTCTGTGCGCCTTTGGAGATGTCCACGACTCCACGTGGAAAGGCGCCAGTTCAATTCATCTCCTTATTTATGGATTGTCCTATAAACAGCTGTAGATTGCCTGCTGTCGGTCACTTCCTTGTGTTTAGGTAATGTACAGTATATAATATAATTAAATACATTCATTAACTTGTGACGCAATGCTGTAAATTGCAAAAAAGTCGGCAATTTCGCGGCTAAAAAGACGTTTTTTTGATCATTCATTTCTCGGTCAATTCTGGACCATTTTTTACATTTCAAAATGCAGCATGATGGGAAAAAGCTCCTCTTTCAGAGGCTGTATAGAATATGTGGGTATGTCTTCTCTACGATGCGGGATCGGGAAAACTATAACTGTCGGGGATTAGGCGGACCGTTTCCTCCTAATCCCCGACAGTTGCAGTTTGCTCGGTCCCGCATCGTAGAGAAGACCTACCCACATATTCTATACAGCCTCTGAAAGAGGAGCTTTTTCCCATCATGCTGCATTTTGAAATGTAAAAAATGGTCCAGAATTGACCGAGAAATGAATGATCAAAAAAACGTCTTTTTAGCCGCGAAATTGCCGACTTTTTTTGAACTTTACTTTATAACATTTCGCAGACTTGGGATAAATGCACGCCACATACAGCAAAAAAAACATGGAACATGTTTTTTCAACATAACATGTTGAATGGTAAGAAATGATTGAGAATTGACCGAGCTATAATTGTTTCAAAATGAGAGCATAATCTTTGAGAATAGGCTACTCATGCATGTGTGTGTCCTAAGCCCGCAGCCAGGCTGCGTGCTTCGGATGGTCCAACATAGCAGTAGGGATAAGGGAACTAGATAAGGGATGAATTAAAGGGAATGGCAAGACCAACACGGATTGGATGAAAGCTAAAAACGCCCAAACCACACCTATGCATAATTTAACGGGTAAAGGAGGTATTTAAGGGAGATGGCATGGTACGAAATTAGCGACCTTTAGTGGGGAACGCCTCTTCTCCAATGCTATGTGCGTTAACTTCGCATAAGGGCTAATGTAACCAAAATCGGGCCCAAGGTGTGTATTCATTACGATGACGAATTGCGATTGTTACAGTAGGTTACAGTAGTTGGCACGAAAGAGATGGCGGCAAAGGCCGTCGGTTTGGGAGTCAAACCCACAGCACACCGTTAGGCTCGCTTAGCAGTCCTAGCTGTATGTGCCCAGACAGTTGAGCTAACCACCTGGGCCATAATCTTATTTTCTAAAGACATACTGTATATAGGCACTACGACCACAAATGTTACAAACAGCTATCTAGCCTAACCCGCGGCCCCGAGTCTGCTGCAGTGATTTAATTGTTTTGATTAGGTGTTCCTATACTTTACTTTAAGGCATGGTTAGAATTCCATGCATCAGATTACTTCAAAATGACTGTTGAATAATATCGTGAGAACATGACTCGAGGATCATACCATAACTTAATGTGCTCCTTGGGCCACAGGCCTCCACCAGACCAGGTCAGGTTTAACCACATCGGCCGACAGCGCTTCCAGGCTTGAAGCTCCCGGCGCTGGTGGCCACGTTTGGTACTGCAGGCGGGTGGAATTCATGTACGAGCGCCCCGAGAGCACGCACGCTGGTTTGCTTTGTGCACGCGGACAGGGCAGTTTGTATTTAAGTTGTTTTCGGGATGAACCAGCGGCCCTCACGTCATCTACTACCTCTCAAAACATAGCGGATGTATTATATGACAGATAATAAGCTCACCACAAATCCAAAAGCTTGTTTTTTGATGCTGTTTAGTTTTTTTTCCTTTGCTCGTTCTCGACGGCGCTCGTTCATGAATCCCTTCTCTTCCCATGATCCCTTGCTTCGGCGCGTTCATGCAAGGAGGATTGATCCAGGAGATGACGCGAAGGCACCCACGGGGGAGTCCACATTGGTTCATGGGAGGAAACAGACATGCGCAGTACAGATCAGGAAGTCAAACCATCCAAGAGACCAATGGCATGCATGGTTTGCAAGCGTCAAACTTCCTGGAATGTACTGCGCATGTCTGTTTCCTCCCATGAACCAATGTGGACTCCCCCGTGGGTGCCTTCGCGTCATCTCCTGGATCAATCCTCCTTGGTTCATGGAGGAAATACTTCTGAAATGCGGAAATAGGCGCACTTCTGGCGGTCTTCCGGGTGCTTCAAAACGCCAATGAGCAACTTGTATTGAAATGAACGGCAAGGGGGTGGGGCTATCTCTCTCATTACAAGCATTACAAGCATTGTATATGATTCTGGAGTTGCGGGCAGGGTTCTGATTCGTTAGCGATGGGATTTGACTTTCCAGGAATGGGATTTCAACTGCTATTGGTTAGAATTTAAATCAGAGCAGCGCCATGTAGAACACAGGCGCCTGTATTACGCAGTGTCTGTAGTCCCCAGTGCCAGTACCCTGTTAGCTACCCTAACTACAAACTGGGTCTCTGCTGATTTGCGTCATTTGTTTTTATGTGGAAACGTGCTCTGATTGGCTCGCCAGGGTTCGTTCTGAGCCAGATCAACCTCTGATTCGGCGAAGCCAGAGTCTTCCGCACCCGCGTCATTACACCAGTAGGCCCGTGCCAGGGAAGACTCTGGGCCCAGGGTAGGTCAGGTTGTGACCTCCTGGTGCCATTTTAATACGCCAAGTCAATTCTTCTCATGACCTTTGATGGCAATTGGGCAATTTGAGGATTTTTATTACAAAAATGTGTTTGGCAAAAATAAGGGAGTGCAAAACAATATACTCCCCCTTCAGCTGGGGGAGACAGTTATACTCCTGAGAGAAGCTACTTGTGTCATAAGATTAGTGATGTAGTACACAAAACAAGCAAGGCTGCTTGACTTTTATAATAATGCTGAGAGTCTGAATATAATCTGCAAATTGAGAAAAAGTGAATGTCATAAGAATTGTTATCAGTTGTTTGTTAGTATTAGTATGTTAGTATTAACATTTGTTTGAATATTTACAATCTTCTTCAACAGCCTCCGCCGACCGCCAGCACACAGGTCCCACCCCAGAACACTGGCCCCTCTCCTGCCCCCCAGGCCCCCGCTGGAGGGGGAGACACTCTGAGTCCAGAGTTGTTTACGGGTATCGTTCAAGGTGTGTTGTCCACCATGATGGGCTCTCTGGGGGCTCAGCAGGGGAACAGTGAGAGCATCGCCCAGTTCATCCAGAGGCTGTCCCAGACCAGCAACCTGTTCACTCCAGGGTCCGGAGACGCTGTTGGTGAGTCAAGCTGGTTTTTACTTTATTGTATAATGATGTTTTGCACAGACCATGACAGATTTAAAAGCTCACAGCGAATCATTGACAAGGTTATATGTGACTGCTGTGCTTGTAGATTGATAATGTTTCACCTCCTGTAGCTCAGGCTTTATTGTAGCATGAATTACAATAATCTAGAGCTAGCAACAAACAGAGGCAGCAGACTGTGATGCTGTCTTGGATTATGCTGTGGTAGTTGGTTTCAGACAGTTTTCAATTGATTCATTAAAACAGGATTGTCAGACATTTAATGGCAGGATCATGTGTCTCTGTCAGGGTTCTTTGGGGATCTGCTGTCTCTTGTGTGTCAGAGCTTCTCCATGGTGGACATGGTTCTGTTGCTCCATGGGAACGCACAGCCACTAAGCCGCATCCAGCCCCAGCTCAATGGTTTCTTCACAGAGCACTACCTCCAGGGCCGGGAGCCCACAGATGCCAACATTGCTGTGAGTTAGCACTCTATCGCCACCTGCTGGTGATGACCAACCCTGAATGTCAGATTTAACCCCTAAAACAGTTTAGACTGTAGTTTGCCAGAGTTCTTTATTAGGCCTCTCCTTTAGCCAAACTTTGCTGATCTACAAGCTCACAAAGCGTTGCAATGCAATGTGTTGTGAGCATGTTTTTTTTGTTGAATGTTGTTGTGGCTCTGTTACAGTTTACTTCCTGTCTATCTCCACTTGTTGTCAATAAAGGCTCAGAAAAAGGCTAAAGATAACCGTTAGGTTTGTTATAATTGTTTCTTTGACTGTTACTGAATGGTCATGATGAAATGAGATGTTTTCTTCACAGACAGCAGCGGAAGATCTCATCAATGGTCTGGAGGAGTACATAGCTGAGAGCTTTGTAAGAGCTGCCTCATTCATTCATTATTTTATTTCCACACCCGCCATACCAAGAAATATTTCAATCATGTACTATGAAATAATCATGGGTTAATAGCCCTGTGTGTTGTTTCTCTTTTAGGCCACAGTTACAGTGCGAGAAGGAGTGGACATTATTCAGACCAACATGTCCTTCCTCAGACAGCAGTTCACTCGAATGGCTACACACATCCTGCGCTGTAATGGTAAATATTTCTATAACTTTGTGAAGGGCTCTAAAACTGAGATAAATTAACAGAATCTTCTCTCTTAGTAAAGCACTGTGGCCTGATAACAGGTAATCACATATTGTGCTACCTTTTCAATAGCCATTGAACCTGTGGCAGATGCCCACACAGAGGCTATTAATGTTCAGTGTTTGCAATAGCTTGGGGCTTAGCAGAGTCTTGGTTTGCCACATTTAATGTACAAGATGTTTATACAGTAAATAGCACAACATCATAAAGGGCAATTTTAATATAGGATTTCAAATTTGCAGCACATACCGCCTTTGCCATTCCCTGCTCATGCTGTGACAAGGAGGATACTGGGCAACACTGGGCATCATTAAAATAGTGACACTGGAACCTGGTCCTGACCGCCTGTTCCGTTTCACTTGGAAATACTTCTTGATACAGCAGTTAGATACTCTCGAAATGCCATTCTCTCTGTGTGTTTGGTCCTTTGCGTTAGATCACACCTTTGGCCCCCGTCTACTCCTGATGTGCACCCAGGGCCTGTTTGAGTGTCTGGCCCTCAATCTCTACTGCCTGGGAGGAGAGCAGAGAGCCCTGACTGCTGTCATCAACCATCGCATTGTTAGTATGAATCATGTAGATCTGCAGTACTGTACTATATTGTTGCTGTCAAGTGCAAACCTAGAACTTTACTTTTCAGGAAATGAAAAAAGAGCCGTTCAAATCGATCCTATCTAATTAAGTCACAAGGTCTTGGAAGCTTGTTACTTGAAATATGGAGATATAGTCCCCCTTGTACAAGAGGGATTCTCTCTTGTATGAGTAGTAGTTGTTTGGTTTCCCATGCAGAACACCTGGTTTTGAATCCAATTTGTTACATTGTGGGCTCATCTGGGATCAGGTTTGTCAAAGTAGCCCAGTATAAGCCCCAATATCTCTTTTGGAAGTTGAATTTCTTTTAAACATTAATGCTAACTCTGTTTTTGCAGAGGAGAATTGTAAAGAACTCTCCTTTGTCACCTTGATAAAGATGTCGGGAGGAAACCATCTCACTCACATCCTTTACATCTGTGTCGAAAATATTGAACTAATGGAAAATAGTAAAAAAAAAAAAGAGTTTGGACAAAGTCTCTCAACTCCATTGGACCTTCAAACTGGCTGCTAAAGTAACCCTAACTCCACCACCTCTACACCTCTTATGTAAGTAATTAGCAATATATAAAGTTGCAACACAAAATTTGATGAGGCAGTATTGCTTTGTTTTAAAGAAGGTTTGCTTAATTTCCTGAAAATGTTATATTGTATTCCTCAAAAATGTACATTTTGGAGGTGGTTTCTTCACAACAGCAAAGTTATAACTATGTAAACCCAGACACAGCAAGATAGAGGGATTTTCCGTCAAACTGACGTCTTCACCTGACCTGGAAGCCAGCTATCCAGATGGAAGTGTTGCCTCTCTCTTTACAAGCCACATAATTGGTCCTGTATTTGTCCTATAGCCACTAGCTTTAAGACCATTGTATACTTTATGGCTTGAAGTTTTTCGAACAGTGTTGCTTGCACTTTGTGTGAACTCTTCTTGTTATGTCTACAGAGAAGGATGTCTGCAGAAGTCAACCCCAGCCTTGTGAATTGGCTAACCAGCATGATGTCCATGAGGCTCCATGTCATACTGGAGCACAATCCTGTAACTGAAGACCAGATCCAGCACTACGTCATCCTTACACAGGTATTTTAATGTCTGTACTTGTCCCCATTTCTTGTTTTGTACCTGTTGCGACAGCCTGTTGCACCAGTCTAGCAATGACCAGGCACAACTGGTCTACAAATGTTAGTGTTGTAGTAATTCGATCCTTTTGTTTTTGTGTCAGAGTAACCCTGCTGAGGCTCAGACTGACCAACAACAGTCAGAGAGTCAGAATGTGGAGGTGAGTGAGTGTGTATACATCATAGCTCACCTGTCCTCTGCTCTATTACACATCATTACTCACCTGTCCCTAAAGGCTTAGGTCCTATTCTTAGTATGTTCTTGCCTGGATCTAGCCCTGAATCACCACCTTAAATTATTTTCCTTGGGGATTCAGGTCTGGTGACGTCGTCTATGGGGCTGTCAGTATTAGTTGAAAATCTACAGCAGCAGCCCTGTCACTCAATCAACAAACATGCAGCACCCCACTGTGGTGAAACGCGACCAATCTGGCTGTTAAACTGACCTATGATAAATATTTTCTTCAAAGAAGCATCAGGTTTATTAAACATCATCTGACGTATTTTACTGCTTTTGTTCACATGATAGTAGCGTTCATTGACGGTGCTTGAAACCGGGTTAGCCCATTAGCCACAAAAATGACGTTGCGATCTGCTTCATACCAACTAATCTTCTCATTTAAACTATTGAAAAATGTGTGTTTTAATAGTTTAAAAAGGCAAAGAAGTTAAGGGATAAGGGGTTTAGCGGTGACGAAAATGGAGCCCTGTGTGTGAAGACTGAGTGTCAGGCAAAGTAAGGCGTTATCATAACTGAAGTGATAAGCATGCTTTCTCCACATGATAAGACAACAGTCAATTATTCTATGAATTCCTAGAAAGAAGGAAGCAAAGTTCATACATTTCAAAAGAAAACAGATTTTTACAGCTTCTTTATCTCACCTCCCATCAATCTAAAGCACACCAAATAGACAAAATGTATACGGTACCTACTCCAACAACTTTATGTAATGATTCATTGCTGTCGCTCTGTCTCTGTGGGTACTACCCTCCCTTGCTCCCTCCCTCAACATGCATCTAAGATGGAGGAGACTTTGTCCCCTGCTCCAGCCACCACAGCGGAGGAGGTCATGGCCTCGTCTGGGGACAGCTGCGAGGTTGGAACGTCGCCTGGAGAGACCACACCTTCCCATAGAGCGTCGTCAGGAGAGACACGAGGCCCTGTGCCGTCAACAGTAAGGGAAGAGTCAGGAGCTGAAGTGGAACCTTGGGCGGCCGCTGTGCCACCTGTAAGATTTAGTGGTCTTTGTTGTTTTAAGTTAAGCAAACGCCTAATTCAGGGGTGCCCACACTTTTTTGACCTGAGAGCTACTTTTGAAATGACCAGCTCAACAAGATGTACCAAAAAAGTGATTTATCCTATTTCTGAAAATGATTTAAGTCCATTCCAAGTCCCCCTTCAAAGTGGGAGCTTTGAAATAACAGTGGCAGTGTTACTGTTATAAAGTGTTTAAGAAAAGTTCGCTGCTGAAAATGAAAATTAGAGGGGGGAATTGAAAAGGGTTTCTTGTTATTATGCCACTACTGAACTTTGGATTGACCGTTATATATTTTAGAGGAATATCATGTGATCTACCTGCACAGCATGTGTGATCTACTAGTAGATCATGATCTACATTTTGGGCACCCCCGGCGCACAATGGTGTTGCTTTCCGTCTGTAACATCAAGCTAAAGTCACATCACATGCTCCCATTCCCTTGAGGTACTGTAACTCGAATATTTGCAGTATTTATTCACTACCACTAGTATTTGTGGGAATTCTTAAGCTTTTATTGTTTGACACATAAACCATAACATTGGCTACGGCAATGTTGGGCATAAAACTCATACTTGTCCATAATACTGTACTTGTGTCCTATTTTATATTTGGCATAGTGTCAGGCAAGAGTAGAGAAATCACCTATTTACTTCTGAAACATTTTGGAAATTGATATTTTTTCTCAAAATATATATGGAAGCCAGTTTGAAAGTAGGTGAATTTGTGGCTTTTTAGACATTTTAGACATCAATGAAAAGACTAAGTCTTGGGACTAAACTGCCCTATTGGCCTGAATATAAGACTGTTTTTTATGGAAATATCCTAAAGAATTGAGTTGTCTTCTATTTGGGGACTATATTATTTGACATCAATGTTCTTTTTGATCAAATGAGTCTTGGAAAAACGGGGGCCGTCTTACAACCAGGGTGGTTATTCAACACAGTCATTACATTGGATCCATTGACACAGCCCCCCCCCCATTCTGCCAGACAATAGAATATAACCATGGCTCATTTGGTTGCTGTCTGTCTCCATCAGGAATGGGTTCCCATAATCAGACATGACATGCTGTCTCAAAGAAAGATCAAGGCGCAGCCACCTCTGTCCGATGCCTACCTGCATGGCATGCCAGCCAAAAGGAGGAAGGTAAGGTTGACTGCATAAAGGCCCTAAAGCTCAGTTTTTGCACTATAGACGTTAGATTTTTATCCAAATGTCAAAAACCTGCCTAACCTGGTGGAGAACTATTTTTGTGCAAAATGAATTAAAGATGCCTGCCAATGAGCCAAATTCTATCAAATGCTGTATGCCCTAATTTAAAGACAGAATTATTATTGACAGAGCGTATGATTGTGTTTTCTCCTCTGCTAGACTGCCCAGGGGGAAGGTCCACACCTATCTCTGTCAGACGCTGTGAGTAGGGCTGCTCGCACTGCAGGTGTCAGGCCGCTCACAGCGCCAGACAGCCTACAGGTGGAACTAGAGACGTCAGAACTGCAGGAAGCCTACACAGAACAAGTAAGAAACTACCTGGCTTTAGCATGCTGAATTGTAAGAATGGAGATTGTTTGTCTGAGTCCCAATGCTAACCTCTCAAACCTTGCAGTAGTAGCACCACCACAATCTTTTGTAGATGCTGCCACTAGGTAAAATATATTTTTAACCCATTTAGGCCTGACCTAAGGTTTTTGAAAAACCTGAAATATTCATATTTCAGCATCAAATAAAGTTAATTATGGAATACTGTACATACTGTACAGAATCCAAATATGGATTCCCGGCCTGAAAGGGTTGTTAATGGAGGTCAAGTTGGGGCTGAAATTGGGCTGAAACTTTGCGTAAATACTGTATAGTATAAATACTGTATACCTGATGGCTAACATCATGGCCTGATTGGAGACATGCGCTCCACTGAGTGCTTGCAGGTGTCCCTTCTTGTTTTCCAACTGTTCAGTAGTTGGAAAACAAGAAGGGATAGTATAGTTTCTCTGTTAGGGTTTTAATCTCTCGTTTTGTTTCCTTCTTGCAATTAGGTGAAGAGTGACATAAAAGAGAGAGTGAGGGATGACCCCAACTATAGCTCACAACGTTTCCCCAACACACATCGCGCTTTCTCCATAGAGGACTCCTAATCCCCCCCAGATCATCAGACATGTCCACTATTATCCAGTCACCTCATTCTGTAACATTCCCTTTCAGTCTCTGAGAGACCTTCAAGGAAGTGACAAGTTAGTCATTGAAATATTAATCACTGAATTTGAAGAAAAGTGTCAAACCTGTCACCAGCAGGAAGCATCTATACTTTGTTGTGCTACCGTGTCAACAGAAATAGCTTATCTACACATTTCGGCTATTTTTAGTGCACAACACCATCATGCGATGGAGCATACATTAAACATTACAATGACGGCTTTAGCAATTCTAATGTCACAAACTGTATTATATATATGTATGTGTACGCTCAACTGTAAAAATTAGCAGAACTTGTACAATGTAATGTGAGGTAATCGTCACAGCTCTTTGAGTCTGTTAGACTGAATAAATGGATGTTGCTGATCATGGCTAGGATTTTTTATTTTTTTATTTTTTAGCTGGTTCATGCTTAGGGGTCATGATGCACAGATCATTTGTTCCATGTCAATTTTAGGACGTTGTCTTTGTCAGATTTTTCCATGTCTACTTACAGGATACCTCAGTGATGTGGTGTTTTTTAACCATAAAAGTTGAAATACAATAACATGGTATAATCAAGAGCATGATCGTGTGACAGTGTGCTGTTTATGCCATTGTCTGCAAGCACAGCTGCAGTTTCTAGAATCACTTGCAACAATGTGAATGCTTAATCTGTACTCTGGAATAAACATTACTTCTACAAAAAATGTTCCATTTGGAATGTCATCTTAATTTACTTTTAATTTTATTTTTGATGAATATATTTTTCTTTTTTTTTGGGGGGGGGGGGGGGCATGTTTTATCAGTGACAATTTGAGGGATAGAAATGAAGCTATTTTAAAATGATCACTTCATAAAACAAACACAACAAGCGCACATCAGTGTTGGCTGCTAGTTAATTTTATTCACACTTTTGAGTTTCTGCAGACAACTAACAACGGTACCGAACAAGGCCTAATGGACATTAACCAATAACTATAGACCGTGACATTGAGAATGTGCTACAGTAATGTGGCATGCTTTATTGCCTGGTTTGAATTCACCCACGGACCTATTTTACTATTGCGTGAAACAGTGACGATGGCACAGCAAAGGCATGGGTTTTCTGGTGACAAGCACTCAATTTTAACGGTATGCATTTAGGACTTAACCCAAATGTAATTAACAAGTAGCTCTTCTAAATTTGCAACAAATTACAAGTGTCATCCCCAATAATTGTAGCTCATATTTCTGTAACCTGAACCCTGAGTCTTTAAAACCTTGTCAATGCCTTTACTACTTGTGGATGACACGGCCAGTGACATGGGGCTTACACCCCTTAATGCTGTGGTCAAGCTCTCAAAGACAAACACACCAGCATATGATTGAGTTTTCCATTATATACATTTCAAAATAAATGCTTGCACGTACAAAGCCATACAACATGCATTCAAGGTTTAACACAGTGGTTTTCGAGACAGATTGTTGGTTTGCGTTTCACCCATACATGCGGCACAGGGAAAAGACTATTTCATAAAAGGCCTACATTCAGTTATACAGTAGTGTTTTCACATTAATCCAATCCTGGCCTGTTGAAGATAGACAGTATGCTTTAATGTCAGTGGTTGTATTGTTGCGTTGCACACAATACAAAGCTACCATAAAGGATTTTCAGAATTAACAGCTTTTTCTTCCATGGTAACTGCTCACAATATTTTGCCACAGTGTTATGAATGACATTAAGCAAATGTTTCTTCTTTTCAAAAACATGTTTTCTACCGCAATAAGTGAAAATATATAACTTTCAGATAAGCTTCAGGTTACATGGCATCAACAGTTCAGCTTCAGTCTACACAGTATGAACACAGTTCTAGTTATGAATGTGCACAGAATGTAGGTCCAGAGAGCAGTCCAGCATCACCTGTACATTTGTGCGTTCAAATTGCAGGCAGGCAGGCTTATTTACTATGGCCATACATTTCATAACAATGTGGCTGCTGTTTTTGTGTACGAAGGAACTCAAGTTAGACAGGTGTAGAATTTATGTTCATTTAGTTGCTGTCATATAAAAGTATTGCAACTCCAAACTATTTCTCTTTTTTCATACATTGAATTGAAAGTGTCCATGGACATTTGTAAATTTCCACAATAAACAATACATTACACTCATTTTATCTTTTGAAGATACTAAGTGCTTTAGAAGATCAAATGTTTCTATTTTACATTTATTTGCAAAGCAGACATACCATACCAGCGGATGTGCGGATAATTATTCAAGTTTTCAGAAGCAAAACATTTACTGCTGTTCTCCCATTCTAAACATTGACACCTTTATCCAACACAGCAACTTTAGTGACTTTCACTTTCCAACTTTCTGTGACATTTCTTTATTTCTCTTGTGTTCATCTTATTCCTGTTCCTCTGTTCTTTGGAGCAGAGACAGGCCAATCTGTTTTGGCTCAACCCTCCCCCTGATCAGTTTCTGCCCTGTCGGAGTGAAGACAAGAGGAGAGGCAACAAGTTGAGGGCAGGCCGATGTTCCTGCGCCCCGAGGGCCACCAAAACCCCTGCTAGCAGTGTGGTCACCCTGGGCAAAGCCGGTGGCTGAACCTGCATCACCTATAAGAACAAGAAATTGTGAGACTGTAAAACCCATTAAAATGAAACATTGGGATTATAGTAGCCTGGCCTAACCTGAAATGATTTTGGGCTTGGGGGGGGGGGGGGGGGGGGGGGGGGGGGGTGCCTCCGAATTTGGACGGAAGATGAGTTGATCTGATTTGATCTCACCAACGTGTTGTCATCCCTGGCCATTCCCCCGCCCCTCCACTGCTGTGCTACGTCACATCATTTTGAGCAACGCCCACCCGAAAGGTTGACTCCCATTTCTAGGCCACTGTGGCTAACAAATTAGTCCAGGCTTTCTGTTTTCTCGCAACATGGACGGAAATGAAAGCCTGCGTGTCAAGGCTAGGATTATAGTAACACAGAACACAATCCAATATAGATAATCGCCCAGTATCGCCCAAAACAGTCAGCACCTTACCTTGTCAACTTTATGACAATGTATGAGTCCGTCGTGTCCGATGTAAAATGTAGAGAGTGCATCATATGTCCTATGACAGAAAAAGGTGTGGCTTGATTATGAACCCCTGTACTAAAAAAAATCATGTTGCATCCAAAACATGTCAAATTGATATTAGAATTCAATACTACTCAATAGCTCAACACTGACTGTTGTTTTACAACTGCCATTTTACCTATATAGGTGAGATTTGTCCTTTTTGTAGAAACGCAGCAGAAGGGTGTGGCACGGCAGGCCTTTGATCCTCCAGCGAGCTTTCACTGTGCCATCCTCAATGTGTTTAGTCAGCTTGAGAACCTCAAAACGGGCCTCTGCATAGTAACAGAGACACAAGAACCGCCAGACTGACAGCATGAACTGGTACACCACACGGCCTCTAGAACAATCCAAAAAAACAGATGTGTTCATTTAAAAAGATTAGTATGCCATGTTTGATTGACAAAATGATGATGACAGGTTCTAAAGCCTGAATGAGTAGGACTTAATAAATATGTATATACCTGGTCTTGGTATTGATAAGCCCATTATCGAATTCCAAATCACTTGAGTACATGGAGTAGTCATGATTCTTCAGAAAGAAATTAGGGAGCTGCAATGCAGATGGTCAAAATGAATACCATGAGGATAAAGTGACAGCCTGAAGATATAGGACACCAGCCCTACATGCTTCAAATGTCTTGTATATTCTAAAGCAATCAAAATTATAATTATTATGCTTACCTCTATCCTTAGCTTTTCATACATCAAGGCCAATTTTTCCTCTCCTTCACTCTCCATTTTGTCATGGTCACCCTCGGCTCTCTCTGCATGGCTACACAGCGAGGTAGACAGCAACAAAGACAGGTCCATGGGTTTGTCTTCAAGTCCAATAATATGTTGGGATATGATCCCACAAACAGGCGGAGGTTCCGTCCCCGGGCAGTGAAAGCAATAGAAACTGGAGCCGTACATGAAAGGTGCCGGGCACCCTTCTGCTTCGAAAAGGCTTCTGAAAGACCCATGTTCTCTCGCCACAATGTTACTATCACTTCCTTCCAGACTGTCCGCTTTTATTCCGACACTAATGTCGTCCACTCTGTTGCCGTCCACAGTAGTCAGTGGGAATAGGAACTCCATGGGTTTATTGAACCCAGGAGCAAGAAGATCACCTAGTTTGGTTTGGCCAAATAGCGGGATCTCCACCAGAGTGTGCTGGCCGTCCGACTCCCCAGGTCGCACCAGCACACACATACTGAGTGACTCCTCCCAATCCTCCTCAAAGAAACTCGCCTTCTGCGGCTGACTTGCATGGTGAAATGGGTGTGACAGGGCAGGCTGCTTTACACTCTGATATCTCAAGCTGTTGGGGGGGACCAGGGCCCATGTCGCGCTGCCCAGAGGTCGGGTCTGTCCAAGCCACTGCAAATCAACAGCCTAAGATTAATACAAAAGAAAAAATGATGTTTGCAAGGGACACCATTGTTCCATGGATTATAAATCATAGCCCCACATGCAACCTCACCCATGGCTGTGTCAGTAAGCACAACATTTTACCTGTGCTAGAATCCATCTCTGCTGCTTGAGGGGTTGAATGCTGCCATGGCTCCGGACATATCCCACGCAGAATGCTATACCACCTCTGCACACAGCCATTCACGTCAGGGGCAGGGATCCAACCCCAG
Source organism: Benthosema pterotum (assembly GCA_039105355.1). Taxonomy (NCBI): domain Eukaryota; kingdom Metazoa; phylum Chordata; class Actinopteri; order Myctophiformes; family Myctophidae; genus Benthosema; species Benthosema pterotum. Next base: position 31,864,645 of record CM076970.1, read on the forward strand.
TCACCAATTAACCATCACCAACCTGACAGATACGGCTCTTTGTTGCTGTTATATTTGTTTCGGCGAAAACCCCAAAAGCACCTGGGAGGGAGAAGAGGAGACAAAATGTGCATGCTTAATCTTGATGTCTATACTGTATTTCCCATTTCCAATCCTTATCCACCAGACCACCACCACCACCGGTAATCAAAACTGTATTTGAAAAATGTCATAGGTGTTCTTGGAACCACTTTCAAAACTAATATTTGTGACCAGCTCCAATGTTGACCTTGTACTCCTCCCGACGTTCCTATACTGGAGCCAGAAACTATGCCAACAGCACATGACATGAAGAACGTGAGTGACCAGCCCACAGCAGCCTGCTCATAATGAGACTCACAGACATCTCACATGGCGAACCAAAACAGTTCACAGATCAACTGCTTTCTATCCTTCAAACTGGAATCTCCCCAAGTTGGGAACTTGAATATAGATGCTGCTGCTGTTTCCAACTTGAAAGGAGACCATCAGACTTTGCACTGTAGCGTTCGTACGTCGTGATTGCCACGATTTGTCATCGGACGAGTACCGTGTACGAGATAACCATTAATTAAAGTAACGTACAACGACAGATATCGATCCAGTTAGATAGGACAGGGTGGCAAAATTGCACACGGCGAATAAAATGAAACCGACTAATGCCGATTCAATCTTCTCCTTTAAATCGTCTAGGAACTGCTACAATGACACTTTCTAGACGCTAGACACTTCATATTTTATGACCCGTTTAAGAAACAGTTAACACTGCGTCCAAAAACGTCGCCTTTACTACTTGCTAATATATAACTAATCGGCTAGCGCTAGCTAATAGCTTGTGGTCTAACCAACCAGGCGTAGTGACATGCATATGTAATAATCACCTTTCGCCAGCGAAACGTATGCGACTCCTCCAGAGTGCGGTCCTCGTACAGAGATCCTTGATGCGTGGAGGTTAATTAACAGCATACACACACTTAGTTAACTTACACAAATGTCATTCCATCCCCAGATGTCCTTGCCTTGCCTACTGTACTAGTGTGTGTCAGTTGTACGCCACTAAGACAAATGCCACTTCCTGTTGTACACTACAAAATAAAACGCATTCGGTAAATGAAAGATATAGCATAGGCTATCATGCTGACCGAACCTTAGCTGTGAAGTCTTAAATATTCATTTGAAATGCATGTGGAAATATGCATCAATCCAATGGGATATGCAAAGCCAAAGGCCAGCACTGTCCCTCGCCAGCCGATATATTATTTTATTTTAGATGCAAATTTTATCCACTTCCGGATCATTTCTGTAGTCAACTGGTTGACTCGACGGAACTCTCTTGCCCTGCCCACACACACGCGTCACGAACGTTTCCAGAAAGAATAATCACTCACATTGGCTTGGGTGGGCACTGCAATATTACATTATTTAATCGGTTTATGGGAGGGGAATAATAATAACAACAACAACAACAACAACAACAACAATAAATAATAATAATAATATTAATAACAACAATAATAACGTAATAACAATACAAACATTGAGTGGTTTGGTTTGGTTCTACGGGTGCGTGACATATCTGAGGGTAGTAGGCTACACAGTGAGTTTGTGCACAAATTGATGACAGGCCTAGTAAAGTAAAGTATAGTAACACAGCTACTACTCCAGTGTTGCCATTTTGCAGCTCTGCATGATGTGATCCATTCCTCATAATAACACTAGTTTTAGACTTGTCATTTAATAGAGATTGAAACAGGTTAATTTCATTAATATAGTATATATATATATATATATATATATATATATATATATATATATATATATATATATATATATATATATATATATATATATATATATATATATATATATTAGAGCTGTCAATCGATTAAAATATTTAATCGCGATTAATCACATGATTGCCCATAGTTAATCTTTGATTAATCGCAATTTAATCGCATATTTTCATGAGTTCTAAATATACCTTAAATGAGTGTTTTTCAAGAATATTCATATCAAGGTCAATTATTTATTCTGCATTTGAGCCACAGACCACCATTTGATGACATTTATTTAGACTTCCAGACCTAAATTAAAGAATTTGTCAACGATATCATTCGGAACGAACATGCACATTTTGTAGAAAGTTCTCTACATTCTCTAATTGTGTAGACTTATTTTAAAATAACTTAACTGATGCAGATATTTAAAAATTTCTCACCTGCATTTGGCGAAATTGAACCAAATGGACCCACTCGGCCTTTGGTTTTACTGTGAGTTAATCTCGCACTAAAAAAATTAATCGAGTTAACTCATGGCTGAGTTAACTCACGATTAACTAGTTAACTCGGACAGCCTTAATATATATATATATATATATATATATATATATATATATATATATATATATATATATATATATATATATATATATATATATATATATATATATATATATATATATATATATATATATATATATATATATATATATATATATATGTTATGTACATACATAACATACACACTTATGAGCATCTTCATTTCAGAGCTGTAAAGAGGAAAAGGGAAAAATAGTTCGCACACCATTTCAGTAGCTCCCAGGCTGTAGACTTTTATTAAGGACAACGTTTCGACCCGTTGTGGGTCTTCTTCAGGCCCACAACGACTTCAGGTTCAGGTTCTTCTGACCTGAAGAAGACCCACAATGGGTCGAAACGTTGTCCTTAATAAAAGTCTACAGCCTGGGAGCTACTGAAATGGTGTGCGAACTATTTTTCCCTTTTGTACTTTTGACACTTTTTTAGTTCAGCACCCTAAAGTTTTAATAGAGATGTGCGTACTTTACCTTTTGCTCCAGAGCTGTAAAGTGGGACAGACCTACTGTAATCATGAAGAAGAACCTTGAGCGGGAGGCTGAGGGCCTCTGGTCATGGGGTCCTTCCTTGCTGTAGTTGACGTTAAGGGTGGGACGATTCACTTACCTCACGATATGATACAGTATGATATGACATTGATGATATTTGTGTGCCAAGTTGACATATGCATCAAGACTTTTCAAATCATAAGGGTTTGATCAGTGTGGCCATCTCTTGTGTGGACAGTGGGCCTATCATCAGTGTTATTATGGCAGCACCTTCATTTTTCATCACAACCAGTGTGTACACCTGCCAAAAGGAACAGTATAACCTGTACCAGGTTATAGGTGTGGACCTGGTCCTGTACCAGGTCCACACCTATAATATCATTAAAGGACACTGTGCACAGAGGGGTAAGGTGAAGAGGTTGCTGAAGGATGAAAAGAGCTATGGAGGACACAGTGTTGTTCATTGACCTCACACTAGCTCTCCCTGGTTTTGTTTATATTAACATTAGAAGGGGTTAAGGAGGACTCCTTTATAACTAGTATGAACCAGAGCTATAGGATGCACAACCAGTCCCAGATGGCGCTCAGCTCTCTCCTGAGAACTAAACAGGTTGGCCATGCTTGCTTTGGAGCAAATCACATCTACATTGCCCTTAATTGTCTTCTGCAAGACTTTGACCAGTATTTGTGAAAACAGTGGTGCATGGTTGCATCCTACACACACAACCTGGCCAGGGTGGGTTCCCACAAAGTCTCAGCCGACTACAGTAGTAGCCTACTACCACTGACTGTTATTTTTTATTTTATTTCATTTTTATTTTAAATGAAGAAAATGTGCTGATTTTAGTCAGATATTTAGTCTGACTCCTCTCCCCTACTTTGACTAAAGTAATTGTCATACTAAAAGGCAGCATCCTTTTTACATAATCTACTGGAGGTAGGGAAAATAAAATAATAAAACCAAACCCATTTTTATGTAAATTTGGTGCTTGCTGAGCAGTTGGCTTTTAATATTCATAGGTTCAGCATTTCACAGTGTGAACGAAAAAATGTGATTCCATCATTCCAAGGGTCCAGGCTCCAGGCCTTCTTTCTATTTTACATTTGGAGGAGAAACTGTGATAACAACAACTACTGTCAGGCATAGCAAAATTGCGACCTCTAGTGTCAGAATATAAATTGACAAGTCACCAATTTCGGTGTAACACGAGCCAATGAAAGTGGGTGATGGCGCCGCGTCATCATCAAACTGGGAAGTAAAGGCCGCATGTCATATGTGTGTGGTTTACTGGCTTAGCCCCGGCGGGTGCTAAACCTTACTGTCACTGTCAGAAAACTGAATATTTTAAAGTAATTTTAAGACAGAGTTACAGAACCTCACAAAAAAATCAAAGCATCAGCACAATGCCCAAGAAAGCGAAAGAAGAGGCAGCTGAGCGGGATGGTGACGAAGCCGTCCCAGCAGCAGGTAATGAAATATAACGGGCACTAGTTAAAAGCTAGGAGAGCTAACATAGCTAATATAGCCCGTCATCACCCACTGGAGTGATAATTAGTAACAATCAAATTAAATGGAATAATTACCCAGTTAACAATGTCTATCAAGTAAGCAGTTCCAAATAACGCAGATCTTAACTAATACTACCCTGTTTGGTCTCGCATTGTGTGAACTTGGGTTAATTTTGAAGTGATGCAATGTCATGGTATTCACAGAGCCTTAGCACTGGGTATTCACTCTGTCTGGCACAATCTTTTATTTCAGTGAAATTAGTTTAAGTTTGTATCTTGTAGCTGACTGCCATGTGAGTCATTTATGTTTATATTGGGGCTCCAGTTTTAATATTGAAATCTTGGCATGTTATGTGAGTTTGCTAATATAATATAAAGCCAAGACTAAGGCAGGGATGGCGGATGGGTAACTAAATCTGAGAGGGATTCCACAATCCAGATGTAGCCCCTCTTCACCAGCCTGTCCACAGATTAACAGAGTAACTTTATACTGTCCATATACTGTACGGCACAGTTGCCTCTATGGGGTAAGGGCGTGATCTTGACACAATCACTATTCTCATTTGTTATGACTACTGATTATTTTTCTTCCCTTGGTGAACAATCTTCTCCTGCATCTGAGAAGCTGTGAAGAAAGGAAAGAAAGACAAAAAGGGCAAAAAGAGTGTAAGTGCACTTATACCATACACTCAAGGTATTCATTGTGGTTGACCGGTTTTAAATATGATCCATTTTAACATTTTGCCTGCTTATTGTATGTATTCCAGTTTTTTGAGGAGCTTGCCACAGATGGCAAAGTTGAAAAGGAGGAGGAGGCACCTGTGAAGGACACACAGGGAAAACAGGTAACCTTCACTTATAATTGATAGAATATCCTATAGTATTTGAGTGCTGGTGTATTCTGAACATAACTATCATTTACACTCAGTTTTACACCATTGGACTACTGTAACATACTGTTGTGTGGTCAGATGTAATTTTACAAAACATTTGTAACAGGACATTAATAAAACTGTCATACACCAGGCAAATCCATCTTTTGTCTATTTTGAACCTTTTTTGAGGGTTGCTATCCCCTCCCAAGGCAAGTTTTCCAGGTTTGTGTAAACACAAACTGCCCAAGTGCAGCCTGCAAGCTTTGAAATGTGGTTGTTGTCCTTCTCAGCCTCAAAAAAAGAAGAAAGACCGCCGGAAAGGGAGAGGTGGTGGGGGAGATGATGATGATGATGAAGATGCAGACATTATGGAAAAGCTGAAGAAGCTGTCAGTGCAAGCCAGTGATGAAGATGACGAGGAGCCTGGTAAATATTGCAATCATTGCAGAGTTTTGTGCCCTTTATAGATATGAGTGTAAAATAACATTTTAAGAGGAGCTTAACTTCTGGCTCAAAATGCACTTAGTCGTCAAAAATCCTCCATGGTATCTCTGAAATAAATGTACAGTATAGCATTACAGGATAGCACTAAATGGCTGATAAATGTAAAAAGAAATGTATTGAAGGCTGGCTTTCAGGCGATTTACCCTAGTGTCCGTAGAGGAGCCCTGTGTGACCCTGGTTCACTAAGTACATGGGGTTTATGAAATTACAAATGGCAATAACCACAACCCTCTCCTTTTTCTCCTCTTTTTCTCCACAGCATTTGTCCCCAGCAAAGGTGGCAAGAAGAACAATAAGGTTCGCTAAGAATATTTTTCATGTGATGGTTTGATGAGTTTTCCTCTGGTATTCTGCATGGTAAGCATCTTTGTATCTTTTCAGGGTGGGAACATCTTCGCTGCTCTTGGTCAAAGTGATGAGGAAGGTTCTTTTGATGAAGATCGACCACCACAAAAGGTACCATGCTTTTTGTTTGTGTAGCTGTACAGTAGAATGTCAGTTGCCATTGTCTGCCCCACCATTTGGGGTGACATTTTTCAGGCCTGCTTTGTTTGACTGGAACAATGGTGCAAGTGCAGAAAAAGCATGGGTTTGGTTTTGTGTTAGAATATTTGTTACTGGGTATTTTTTCCCCTGACCAATTAAAAAGTTTCTTTTTAGCAATACCGTCCTTTAGCTGTTGGTCCATACTGTTCTGTTCTTTGCACAGAGCAGTAAGCATAGATATTTTGAATTTGTAAAGATGCACAAATGAACCATCTCAGAAGGTTATGTTCCTCGGATGGATGTTCTTTGTAAGCTGAGAGGAAATTTACTGAAAAACGATTGGTATATCTCTGTATATGTCTGTGCGTCTCTGATACAGGAGGTTGAGAAGGTGTCTAAAGGCAAGAAAAAATCTAAATCTAAGCCTATGAAGGTGCAGGTGGGTTCTGGAAAAGGTTCTTTATCTATACTATCTATCACCCTCCATCTTTGTTTATTTTCTGTGTTACCTTCAATTTCCTTTCCTCATTGTTTCCATGTAGTGGGACGTGATGGTGGAAGGCAACATTTCACATCATTGTTTTTCGCTGACATTTGTATTTCTCATCTTCAGCCCCGCTTGGATGGGATTAGCTTCCTGAACCTTCTCTTATTTATAATTACTAACACGGGACATCTGTTGTTTCACAAATGTACCCATTTGGATGGGATTGGTATGCCTGTATATTCTCGTCAGTATTTCATAATTGGCAGTGGCTTGTTTTTGATCATAAATACAGCAACAGATGATGGTGAAACGCAAGAAAATGTCTTAAATGTCTAAACCACACAGTGTAATGAACACAGACATACACAAATCACGATCTAGAACCGTTCGTATTGTCTACACACAGGCAAACTCATCCCATCCAGTCAGGGATTTCGTGCATCACCTCGAGTCCTCAACCTTCCTCAGTGCAGGAACTCTTCAACTAACACTGTTTCAGGCAACACTAATCCACTGCGGATGCTGTCTGTCTTGAGACCAAGGCATTGTTGAGAGGTGTTTGTCATCTTACTAAAAGGCACACTTACTACTTTTTACATTACTTTATCAGTTTGCATCTGACGAGGATGAGGATGAAAAGGAAGACGAAAAGAAAGTTGAGGATAAACCCAAGAAGACAGAATCCAAAAAGGAACCCAAACCATCCAAGGTCCAAACACAGCAGAAGGCAAGTCAATAACAAGTCGGATTCATCAGTGTTACAGACCACTTCCTACCTCACAGTGGTTGATTTTGTTTTTAATGTCATACCTTTCCCATAGAAGGGGAAATCAGTTCCTCCTCCACGCAGCGAAGATGAGGAGGAAGAGGAGAGTGATGGGGATGACACAATGATGGTATGTGTTTCCAATAAATGCTTTGCATGTATTGGGGTCTGGTGTTTTTAAATCTTTGTTCAAATTTCCAATTTGTGTGGTTCAACCCATCAGTGTGCTGAGGATGTTATCGCAGAGCAGGCCAAGAAGGATGATGGTGACGACCCATTTGCAAACCTCAGCAAGAAGGAGAAAAAGAAGAAAAAGAAAATGGTAATTGGGGAGAGACATCCGCCTATCTAACCAACTACAGGCAGTTCACTTAACTCCCTTGGAAGATCCAGACCACACGTCAGGATAAATCCTGCATTTGAGTCAAACTGTTCTTCATTTACTAAAAATGAATAATTTGTCTTCAAGCTACATATTCTTGCTTGTTTTTCATTGAATTGAACATGAGTTCTGTGGACATCTGAAACAGAAAACACAATTGGCAGGATATACTGTATAAGTGAATATCATGTTGATGCATCTGAAAGCACTTATTCTAGTCTGTGTCTGATGGAACACTACCTAGCTTATTATTTCACTGTGCTTGCTTTGGGTCTGACCATATATTGTGTATATTTACAGATGGAGTATGAGAAGCAGGTTGCCAGTGTGCGTGCCCAGAATGCAATAGAAGGAGACTTCTCTGTGTCCCAGGCTGAGTTGTCCTCCAGACAAGCCATGCTGGAGAATGCCTCTGATATCAAGGTAAGCTGCCATCACAATTAAAAATGACATTGCTATTTCTGCATCAAATACCTTACCAACAACACAATATTGATAACAATATTATCAATATTGTGTTGACACTATTCCTAGTGTTAACACAAACTCATAATGTCTTCCAAAATGTATCAAAACAATAACTAAACAATAATTAAACTTCTTTGTATTTCTCTGAATATTTCAGTCTATTACATAATCGGAAACAATATGATTTATATTAAAAAAGGCAAACGTTTCACTTTAAAATGTACCTTCATACTGTGTATCTTAACTCATGACTACCCACCCCCACCAGCTGGAGAAGTTCAGCATATCTGCTCACGGAAAGCAACTTTTTGTCAACGCTGACCTCCTGATTGTGGCGGGCAGGCGATATGGCTTGGTTGGACCAAATGGGTAAATTTAAGACACTGTTTAGACTTAAGAATACCCTTTTATTAGAAGGATAAAGGAGATGAACCATCTAATTTTCAAGCAGTTCCTTAACACAAATGTACAGATATGTTACATAAAATACAACTTAATATAAATGTACCTAATTAACAGTAAGGAATGGCTCTGACCCCACTCACTCCCGTCTCTCTTTTATCAGCAAAGGAAAGACCACATTACTGAAACACATTCAAAACAGAGCACTAAGTATTCCCCCCAACATTGATGTGCTGCTGTGTGAACAAGGTAAGAATGAACTTTACTAGAATGCATTCCTGGATCTCCCTCCCTTTCCATCATCTGTTCATCATCCCCCTGTGGTCTCTCCTCCTGTCAGAGGTTACGGCGGACGACACTCCTGCTGTCCAGGCGGTGCTGAAAGCAGACACCCGTCGGTTGAAGCTCTTGGAAGAAGAGAAATCACTACAGGCCTTGCTGGAGAAAGGAGAGGACAGCGTGGCAGAGAGACTAGATAAGGTGAGAGACATTAGGCCAGATTCTGCAAGCAAGTTACGCTCCTATTTTGAGCGTACAGTAGGGCTGCAATGATTAATCAATGAGTCGTAATCGAATCGATAATTTAATTAGTTGTCAACTAATTTAGTAATCGATTAATCAGATTGGCAACTAATCACTGGAGTTAGCCATCTCTAACCCTAACCTAAATATGACACACAGCAATGATTATGTTTCTCTATATTGGATCACTCCTTGAATATTCATTCACTCCTTAAAAATATATTTTTAATTTGCCTACTTAAGTTTTGAAGAGTACTGTTCCTTTTATACTGACACGTGTAGCTATACTTTAAGCAAATGTATGCAGTCAGAATAAACCTAAAGGCACAGATTTGCTTTCATTAATTTAAAAATGTGTTTCTCTGAAGGGCAGCCTAATCAGTAGTTAATGTATTTTTGTTAGAACATGTCTAAAATGTATATTTTAAGATTGTTAAAATGTCGCAATCCGATTAATTTAAATCAGCCAATGAATCGGTTATGAAAATAATTATTATTTGCAGTATTATTTGCAGTATTCTATGTATTCTACCATTTACAAGTCAAATGACACGCTGACTTTCATGGTTGGGATGAACGCGTACATGCATACAGCATTCTTTAGTATTCATGCTGAATCAGTGAATCACAACACACATCGACTGACAGTTGCTATGGCTAATTATATAAAAGTAATAATAGTCCACATTATTGAATGACATAGTCATGTTTGCAAGTCACTCTGTCAAAAATTTAAGCCAGCTCTCCAGTGGCGCCCTTGGGAGATACACAAATAACAGAGAGACTTGCAGACATTTTGTAGTAAGATGATCATAATATAGCACATGGCATAAAGAAATGTGACCTTAAGCTTGCTCATGGTAAGATGATGCTGCAGTTTTCCACAAGTGGAGCCATAGTTAGGTTTCATAGGAATCTGGTGCAATTGACACATGCATGGGGAAAAAGTGGAGATATTTGATTAAATAAATCTTTTGTGCCACAACTTTCACATGGATATGAAATTAGAGGTCTATATCACACCCCATGTCTTTGGAATTATTTAATGGGTGAGTACACATAGAGTACATGTGTCAATTTGACCAGATTCCTATGAAACGTAACTTTGGCTCCGCTTGTAGAATACTGTATAAAACAAGGGAGATGTTCTAGGGCTACCTCAGTGTCAAAATAATTGGCTAGATCTCCAGAACAAATCCCTTCCCCAAGCATTCAGACAGGATGGTGATGGCAGTGATAGCAGGTGGACATAACTGGATATAAACGTCAAACAAAACTATCGTCAAAAGGGACTTCATTAACCAGTGGGGTGTTTAATTATCTGTGATAGTACGTACATTATTGTACATTGGACAAGGCTCACTCGGGTGTCTTTTCCAGGTCTATGAGGAGCTTAGGGCCATTGGAGCTGCAGCCGCAGAGGCTAAAGCACGTCGAATCTTGGCTGGTCTCTCTTTCACTCCTGAGATGCAGAACAGACCCACCAAGAAGTTCTCAGGAGGTTGGAGAATGAGAGTGTCCCTCGCCAGGTACAATCTCTGTCATACACTGAAATGAAGCTTGTGGTAATGATGTGATCATGTGAGGATGGAGATTCTTGTCAAGTTGAAAGTTGAAATTGTTCGACAATTTGTGTTCAAGGCTACGTATAACACAACTCCACTCAGTCTTATCTTCCACACCTGTTTTCTTTCCCAGAGCTCTGTTCATGGAGCCCACACTCCTGATGCTGGATGAGCCCACCAACCACCTGGACCTGAACGCTGTCATCTGGCTTAACAAGTACAGTGCTGATCTATCATTTAGAGCTACATGTGTTGTCAATAGTTGATTTCCAAAACCTATGTAAGTTGGAAAAAGAAGGAAGTGCACGGTTCTGGTAGAGATGGTAAAGTGCACTCAGTTTGATCCATTTAGGAGTTCTTGTTTATTTTGGTCATTCAACCCCCTAGCAGATTGCTATGACAGCCAGGATAATTCCTAGAAAATGTTGCATTCATGCTGAGGAATCTTACAAGCTTTTCTATGAGGCATGAAACCTGGAAGTTGGTGCATAAATGCTTGAGATTAATTCCATAAGCCAATGCTTCACAGAGATGGTGAGCTTGTAAATGCTTTCATTTTTTTCATGTTCTTCTCTATTTAAAGCTACCTTCAAGGCTGGAAGAAGACTCTCCTCATTGTTTCCCACGACCAGAGTTTCCTGGATGATGTTTGTACAGACATCATGCACTTGGACAACCAGAAACTGTACTATTACAGGGGCAACTACCGTACGTACACATTTAAAGCTCCACATACAAAACCGGTCACTGTATCCTCATCCAAAGAGTACGATACCATTAGCCCAGAGTGCTGGGCTGGTTCTGTGTCCTGTGTGTACAACGAATGTGCAACTTGAACTAATGACAATGCTAAACCAATAAAAACTAATGCTAACAAACCTATGTTGCTGAGTTTCCACAGCGTTAGACTATTCACTGAATATAGACAGATGGGGCTAGACTAAATTACTTTCCTTCCTTTTACAAAAGTGACCTTTAAGAAGATGTACGTGCAGAAACAAAAGGAGCTTCAGAAGCAGTATGACAAGCAGGAGAAGAAGCTGAAGGACCTGAAGGCTGGTGGCAAGTCAACCAAACAGGCTGTGAGTAGAGCCTTTTCATTCACATCTGTTAACTAGAAGATCAGCCATATCCGATGGACACACCCAGTCTACTGTTGGTCATTTGGATTTTATTTTCTTGTAGCAAGCATAATCTAACCATATTGGCTATCATGAACTAACCAATTGGACAACTAATGAACATTATAACTAGCTACATGAGGCTGGGGTAACTGCCAAACAAGTATTTGGTTTCATCTGGTATCCAGGAAACAAACTCCTACTGTACCTTTGATAGGCAGCCTATGCATTTGCATTTTTAATGTTTTTTTTGCCTTATCTTATGTCCTCACTTATGTCCAATGTTCTGCGCCTTGCCTTTTTCTTTCCCCCTCTAATGTTCTGTAAGGCTAGCCTGACCTCAGTCTGAATTGTCATTTTGTAAAAATAAGTATTTTTTTAAGGTGGCGATTTTGTCATGAAATGTGCTATACAAATAGTTTTATTGTTGTTATTGATTACATTCAATCTGATCATAGCAATTTCTTTCCAAGATATTAGTAAGATAGAGTTGGCAGGTAATGATTGAGCTCCTCACAAAACCACTATTGAAATAGTCTCATTAGGGATATTTGTGATATTTTGGTAAAACTTTTTGCAGGATACATTTTGATAAAGTGTTCGTCTTGTCCTTAGCTGCTTAGTTTGAATTTAGTGAATGTCAATTTCTTATCTAAAGTAAAAATGTTTAGAAATTACAAAGGGTACACAATAACCTAGACACTGTCTGCACTCGCAATATGTAAACTTTTATTAAAGAAACATTTTGGTCAAACGCCTTCAGGCATCTCAGTGACAGCTTTTGATCATTAAACTACAGGGTTTAAGAAATTGGCATAATATAGAGTAAAGCTGAATAGCAAGCTACCGGTACTTGGTTTGATACTGTAAATCACTCTGGATTAAGAGTGTCTGGTAAATACCTCAATTGTAAATATTCAAATCACTGCTTTATTTTAATAGAGGCCAGGGGTGTTTAATGAAATGCATCATGTCCACACTGATTAGCTTTGTTTGCTAGACAGACTATTTTCATGTGATCCTCCTCTTTTCCCCAGGTCAAATATTGATATTTCCATATTTTTGTAGGCTGCTAATTCGATTAAATCAACCATTTTAATGATAAATGCCCCTTATCACAATGAGTGAATTTGTAGATTGGCTAGGCCTGACTATTGAGGGGCACCACGGTAAGTGTAAACAGGATCTACTGTATGTATGATGTATCCCATTGATATGCAGCTTGATCCATTCATGTTAATTTGCACTGCACCACTCCCTTTTTTCACCCTGTTTCATATGGTTTCACTTTCAAAGTGTAATTGTTAATGAGTGCAGTGTATCCAGAATCTAAATCCCAGGTAAAAGATGAACTTGTTATCCTGCATTATCATATGACTGAAAAGTGTTTCATCATGTTCTAGTCATTCAAAAAAGTATGTAAAGTACTGGTGTCATGTAGTCAGGTTTCACATGCTGAAACTGACATCATATACATACTGTACATGGAATGAAATGTATTTCATTCTCTTAGAGCATGGGCATTACTAACATGTACATTTACAGGTGAATGCAGGAAAAGTTATGTTGGTTCTCTCTATTAAAGAATGCCTATTTTCCAGACTATAAGGCGCACTTAAAAGCATTTTCTCAAAAATATATAATATATAATTTATAGTCCAGAAAATATGGGAATTCAAATGTGGATATGAAATTGTTCTGTTATGTGGAAGAAATGTTTATTTAGGGGCCTTGTCCTGAAAGGAATTTCACCCAATAAATTATCCCCATAATAAGAGGATTTTCATTTGTATATTTCCTTTCACTAAACAATCAACTGGCAAGAAAATGGTTAATTCAAGAAAATCGTAGGTCAAGATTAACAGACTAAAAACTCTTGCTATATGATGGTTTGAAATCTTCACTCAACACCATTTTGCTTTGTTATTTTGCCATTAGGAAAAGCAAACGAAGGATGCACTGACCAGAAAACAACAGAAAGGCAAAAAGAAGGGGGCTATGGAGGAGGAGAGCCAGGAGAGCCAAGAACTCCTGAAGAGACCCAAAGAATACACCGTCAAGTTCACCTTCCCTGATCCACCTCCGCTCTCTCCGCCCATCTTGGGACTACATAGTAAGATCCTTTTCCTCCTTCATGTATGCCAATCAAATACTGTATTTATCAGGACCTTTTGTGTTTATGTGTGATTGCTTGTGTACATGCACATAGAACACCTCTGCTATGCTTATCCCTAATACAGGTGTTGACTTTGGCTATGAGGGACAAAAGCCTCTCTTTAAGAATGTGGACTTTGGAATTGACATGGAGTCCAGAAGTAAGTACTTCAGCCAATTTGAGCCATTAAAGTGCAATCTAGCCAGTGGCAGGGCCAGGAACTCTTTATAAGTAAGGTGACGCCAATATGAGCTAGGCAGAGCAGCCTACATGTTATTGGCAGCCCCATCCAGTTTCTTTTACTTTATCCCGTGTCATTGTGTCTCTGCTTTCCCCATAAATTAAATGAAGAATAAGGTTGGGACATTGTGTGTGTGTGTGTGTGATGCTGTGCCATGGAAATCAGTTGGGGGGGGGGGGGGGGGGGGGGGGTGCAGACATAACAGGCAAACAGGTTTCACACTAGTGTGTGGAAAGACCCGACACTTCAAACACGCACAGGACACAGAGAGAATAGATGGGTATTGGTATAGGCTAAAATGTCAGCTGTGAGTATAGGATAGGTGGAAGCCAATAGGAGATATTATTTAATGATTCATTTTGTCAAAGGACAGGCAGGGAAGGCAGAAACATGGTAGTCCATTTCTAACTTGAATCCTATTGTTTGTGTGGACATGGAAAAAATAGAATGATGGGATTCAGATCAAATATCATCCAATGTATTCTAAACAAATAGGTCAGAAATGAGGACCTCAGAGGGCTCCCTAGATCCGGAGATACGAGGCCATAAAAAAGTAACTGAACAGCAGTGAGCACTGTTGGAGGAAAACAAAAACCTGGATTCACATTAAGTTTGAGATTAACAAAATTGTGCTATGACAAACTGATACGTCACCATGCCCATCAGATGTCTCTCCCATCTAAACTTTTGATTATCTGTCCCATTCCCTTCCAGTTTGCATAGTTGGACCCAATGGTGTTGGAAAAAGTACCCTATTACTGCTGCTCACTGGAAAACTAGAACCAGTAAGTCTGAAAATTCTGCAGCTTTTTGTTTTGCCCTAATAAAATGTATATTCTTGTGAGTAAACTGAAGTAATTATCTTTCAGGGCAAAGGTGAAATGAGGAAGAATCATCGTCTGGTGAGGAAATCCTAAAGTACCCTTATGAATAGATAATTGGCTTTGAACATTTCCACTCTGTTGTAGGGCCAGGTACTGTCAGCTGTTGAATGGTCAAGTAATCTTGACAATTCCATGTTTCTGCTTTTAAAAGATCAGTGAATGCCATTGTTTTCAACTATCTTTTAAATTATACAGTATACTTTTTGTAAATTTACCCATTTTATTCAACTTTTAGCAAGGTACCTTTTTATAACGCTGAATTGTTTTGCTGATTACAAGATAAAACTGTTTAAAATAATCTAAAATCCACTATCGTTTCCAAGTCTGCACATGGGATTGGTAATATCTTGTATCTCAATATACAGTAGGCATTCATTGTACTGTATATACCTACTTGACACTGTATTGGTCATTGTTGTCCATATGCCTCCCATTGTAGAAAGTGGGCTTCTTCAACCAGCAGTATGCAGACCAGTTGAACATGGATGAAGCACCCACTGAGTATCTTCAGAGGAATTTCAACCTTCAATATCAGGACAGCAGGAAGTGCCTGGGTCGCTTTGGCTTGGAGAGCCATGCGCACACCATTCAGATATCTAAACTCTCAGGTAAGAAAGGATGAATATGGAATGCACACCTTGAAATTAGTGTTTGGTGATCTTGGTAACCTCAATTTCTTCCAACAGGAGGACAGAAGGCACGTGTAGTATTTGCCGAGCTGGCTTGCCGCCAACCTGATGTACTGATCTTGGTATGTATAGCTTATATGTGGGATAAAAAAAGTTAAGTTTAAGTTAATTACATTTGAATTTAGTAATCAAATATTTACAACCCAATTAGAGCCTCCTGACTGGGTGTCAACTTGTGTTGAGCATTTACCATTAATGCTATTTATGTTCTTGAATAATATTGATTGAATCATAAGTTGCGGCTCTAGATTGATTGATTGTTTATTTTCATTCATCAGGATGAACCCACTAACAATCTAGATATTGAGTCAATTGATGCCTTATCAGAAGCCATCAATGATTACAAAGGAGGTATGTAGTTACTTAATAAACAAAGTTACTCATTTTCCTGACATTAAGATTATACCGAAATGATTTACTGCTTGGACAAGTCATTTTATGGCGGTTGTCTCCATTCTTCAACAGCTGTTATCATCGTGAGTCACGATGCCAGGCTTATCACTGAGACTCAGTGTCAACTGTGGGTAGTTGAGGACTGTGCGGTCAATCAGATTGATGGCGACTTTGAGGACTACAAGCGGGAAGTTCTGGAGGCGCTAGGAGAAACCCTTGTCAACAAGATCAAGGAAAAGGAGTGACCTCAGAGAGGGCCTATAACAAAATCCAATGCAACCTGTCACGCAAAAGCAAGGCCATGCCATGCATCGTGTCAGTGCTGGTGTTCTCTTGGAATATGTGCTTCATAGATCTGGCATGTACAAGCTGCTGTGGAATGACACTGGCAGTGGAATTGAATGACAAAACTAGTTAGTCACCATAAAACCTACCGAGAGGAAATGTCATACATTAACACTGACTCTCCATATAATGTAGAAATAATGCTTGAATTAACATGGACTACCCCATAATCTGGATATGGTCTATGCTCAAGTCCTGCAAAAGCCAAAACAATAAAGATTTTTTCCATCACATTGCTGTTTATTGTAAAATCCTTTGGAATAATAACAGGTTTGTGGGAGAAATGGCTTGAAAGTCACTACTTTATTGTACATATTTTAGGTACAGTGCATACTATACTGTATACAGTAACATCATTATGCAGACCATGGTCTCAATATTTATAGCATTGTTACTTTTTAAGGTAAGCCTTGTACATCTTCTTTACTTTGGCCAGTTCTGCCTCATCTGGCACGATGGTGCCATACCATTTATACCATGGTTCACCAGAGGTAAGACTTGGGGGAGGTGGTGTGGACCCCACAGCATGGTGGTTATTGGAGTACTGTTCTGTGAATTCCACTCTGGGAATCTCAAAGGGCAGAAAGCCTGGAAAAAATGAACATTAAAGGGTTTACAATCGAGGTAGTAAAAAAAAAAAAGTAAATACTGTTTAGATATTAAATTTAAACAACATACCATGGTCTCGTGCTTCTTCAACAATTGCATTCAATCTCTTCTGTTGATGCATACAAACACCTACAGAGAAACAAGATTAAGCAAATGTTTATTCATCAATCCTGGCTCTCAGCATAATATTTCAGTTAATATATTTATTGGTATACCTGTATGAGTGGGGTCGTACAGCATCCCTGTATATGGACTTATGAACTGCTCCAACAGCTTAACGTTCTGTGGGATAATTATGATTTGTTGCTGTAATATTTGTACGGGAAGTAAAGACCCATTGCATTGTTTTAGAAATATCTTAAAAGGGATGGATCATATTTTAGAACTTGAATGAAATACTTACATTAATATAGTCCTAGTACTGTTAATTGTTTGCCAAAGTCACGTTCTTCATTCATTTTTGATCCCCCCCCCCATCACATGGAACTACTTTTTGGGTGTAGTGATATGGATACGAAACCTAGTTCCCTGTGATAAAGGGGTCAAAGTGAATGAAGAAAGTGCTCATATTTTGGAAATTAGTGTTGATTCATTTCTAAAATATTAGCACCACCTCCAACAAATGAAGTTTATTTTGGATTAATTTACTTTTACTGCATGGCCCCCACAAAATGACGTATGACAACGTACTTCATATTTCACCAAAACGAGAACGTAACCACCAGGGGACTCTGGCAATCAATTAATACAGTTAACACCATTATATTAATGGCAAATATTTCATACACCTTGACTTAAAAAAAAAAATCAAACTATCCCTCCAATATTCTTTGAGAAATTACTTGAAATTGTGCTGATAACGATGTTAAAAACAGTGACACCAAACATACACAAATACTGTGTATTAACAGACCTGATGGTGGAGAATGATGTTTGGATCCCTGCAAATTGGACATGCATTCGAGCACATTCTGCCTCCCCTCTAAACAGGACAAAAGAATTCATGACCAATATAAAACATTCAATTCAAATGAGCTTTCTTCACGAGAAGAAAAAACATTGTTAAACAAGTGTCACAAATACAATAAAAACAGTTAAATGGAGAAAGGTATTGGAAGGGGATAGAGCATTTGCAAACGCAGTGAGCCAGGCCTATGCGTGTGTGTCACACACTCCATATGGGTATTTCTGACCCAAATATGGAGACCGAGAAGCACAGCTATGCCGCATTGCATTGTTATACAGTACTGTAACTTTTTTTTTATAGCGCAAATAATTATTTACAGGGTTTTTTGGTACAGTTTTGGTTTGTTTGTACTTGGTACAGATAGTTGTCCTTAAGGTACACAATACATTCAATTATGTTGAATAAAAATAATGTATTCTTACAATGCACTTCTTGCGTGTCTTCTGCGGTGGTATACCTCCTTTGTGGTTCCTCCTATAGCCAACCCACACTGGACTGGTTCCATAGCGCTCTATATATTCTGCAGAACAAATCAGGCTCATTAATAAAGGCAACAGATTTGAGCTGTGACATACTCATACATGTACAGTGAAATGGAGAAGACTCAACGGAGATCACGATATTGGCATAAGGGGGACACATGACAAGTATTATCTGCATAATTATATATATATATTATTATTATTATGTATAAGTGGAACACAATGGTTGTTAGCCTGGCTAAAGCCAGACCAAATCGATTCTTAATTTTTTTGCCGACAGCTAATAATCTTTATTGTCCCGAAGGATATTTGTCTTCACAGTCTGTTCAAACACCAACATTGAACAACACAAAGCACAATACACCAAGACAATACAGAAAGCATGAGGTCCCCACAGTAAACAACCACCCCATCCAGGGATAGATAGATGTGGTTTAGTCTTTTCCTTGCCTTCACTCTCCAGGTAGTCCCAGGGTCTGTCTTTGTAGCGGACCTCGACCTCAGCATCCTGTGCTGCTGCTGTACACAGCGAGTGGTTTGGTAGCACAAAAGCAGCTCCAGTCCTAGTCCATAATAACCTGGCGGGTAGCTTCTGTAGACGTGACTGACAGGCGTGACAGGAAAGACATCAATTAAATCAACCTGAATTATACAAGTCCGAATGTCGTCCTCGTACTACGGTGTATAATTACATACACAACGTCATTTTAGCGGCAAGTCGATATAGAGCAATTACATTTAAGCACATTATTAATGCATTTGTTAGGATTGAATAGTGATACCACACCATGCATTGCCTTGGGTTTGTGTTCTAGCAAGTGAATGAATGAATGAAATGAATGAATGAAATTTTTATTAACAGAGATGAGAGTTACAGTACAATTCATGTACACACTGCTACAAAACTGATATCAGCATGGAGAATTACAGTACAATTCAAGTACAACTACATCAAATCTGAAAAACTGATTGGACACACTAGTTAAGCATACACTTGTTTACAATAGTGGCCAACTTGTTCATTTCATTGAGGCATTCAAATACCGTACATACAAAACAACTACTTCAGTAAAATCAGAAGCAGCAAATCATGTAGGCAAGATCATAGTGGGGGTAAAAAGGGAAAAGAGAAATGCGGGGTGAGTGGGGGGGTTATATACATTTTAGTTTTACAGAGGCCAGTTTAGAATTGCAGTCACGGGCAAAAAATAAACACAAGCACAAATAGTAGCATAAGACGATTGCAAATAACGAAACGGATGATTTTGATACCTCGTTATGCTGAACCGAGTGTAAAATCAGAGGAGATATTCGAGACAAAATTCTCCCGATGCCTCGTATGGACGCCGCCATGTTTTCTGTGACGTGAGTGGGGTTGAAGGTGAACACTTGAAACCCGTCTGGTCTCACCCACAAGAGGCCTCCAGTCAGTGGCTCTAGGCTTGAAGCAGGGGGGGCCCTGGTGGTCAAGTCTGGTACTGCAGGCGGGTGGAATTCATGCACGACCGCCGGAGAGCACGCACGCTGGTTTGCTTTGTGCACGCGGACAGGGCAGTTTGTTTTTAAGTTGTTTTCTGAATAAACCCGCGGTCCTCACGTCATATACTACCTCTCAAAACATAACGTATGTATTATATGACAGATAATAAGCTCAATGCAAACCCAAAAGCTTGTTTTTGATGCTTTTTGATGTTTTTTTTCCTTTGCTCGTGCGCGACGGCGCTCGTTCATGGTTCCCATAATCCCTTGCGTCGGGCGCGTTCATGGAGAAATACTTCCGCATTTGACCACCAAATTTTGGTGGTCAAATCATAGAGATAAAATACAGAGACCACTTCTGTAGGAAACAGTGAAGCAAAAAAGACATAGTGGCCAAAGTTGAGAATGCAGTTTAGAGCAACTATGGGCCGCGAGAACGCGCATTAGGCCCCGCCCCCTCCAGGCAGCTTTCCAGCTGAGCTCTGACTGTCAGCTCTGAGGTGGAGGAGCGGTGCGCTCAGCAAACACCGGCCAGCGGTGGACTTTGGCTTAGTTATCAGTAATATGTGTATATAAAATATATCTAACTCATCGAATCTGCTAGTTAGATCGATATTGTTCTTATAAAATAGTTGGTTGGTGCCCAAGTATTAATATTACGAAGATAGCTTAATCCATTTTGACTGCCTGGGACTTCTCATTCACTTACAATGGGCTTCGGTAGAACTCCGAATTCTAAAAACGTTTTTTTTAAATAGCGGCTGTACCTGAAATATTAGTGGAGATTTAGCATCGAAATGGATATAAAATCATGTGAACACTTGGTTTGCTAACCTACAAGTAGTCGAAAGTCATTTTCTGCTATACATATGTCTCTCCATCTAACCCGTCTTGCAAGTCCCCTCCCTGGGCAGAGTGGCTAATGACAGCTCGCTGCTGCTGCTGCTGCTGCTGCTGGTGGTGGTGGTGGTGGTGGTGGTGGTGGTGGTGCTGCTGCACGGAGCCGTGTGTCTTGTTCCAGAACACTGAAAATCATCATTTTTCCTCTTAATGCATAGCATGTTTAGGTGTAATGACATTTATTCTGTTTGGACAATATATTTAAGAAGGTCGATTTAAATAAATAATATTGTCAACACCAAAATAGTGTGATTACACTACCAGGGGAGTTTTCACCCAAGGCAAGGCAGAGGTTCCCAAACGTTTTCATGCCAAGGACCCCCAAATTGACATGGATGAGCATACGGATCCCATTAAAAAAAATGAGGGACCCCCAAATATCGATTTTGATGGCTCTAGCAGCAATTCTCAATCTGTTTAGTTTCAAGGACCAACTCCAACAGGGACCCCTGAGTTATAACATGGTTAGCCTATATAGTGTGGTTATCACTGACCCAAGGAAGCTTTGCTCTGAATAAGATTTAGTATTGATGTGCTCACCAAGATAATCAAAATGGTTTCCAACCAACCTCTTCATTAAAACACTGGCATCTGTGACAGTCACAGATGAATAGCCTACCTTTTACAATAATCTATTAATCATCATTGAATAAAAAATGAACACAGCAAACAGCATGAAAATCAAATGCAAAAACAGTTGTATACAACCCCTGTTAATGAACAAACAGTCTAGTGACTAGTCTATGGAAATGTTATCAGGATATTTATCATGTTATTTTAAACACAAAAAAATCACCTTTGCATTTGTTTATGTACAGCATTAGAATTTAGAACATATTAGAACAGACTTGGGCACTAGGTGGGGTCAGTGCATAATTTGCACATAAACCTTGACAGCCGTGTGTGTGTGTGTGTGTGTGTGTGTGTGTGTGTGTGTGTGTGTGTGTGTGTGTGTGTGTGTGTGTGTGTGTGTGTGTGTGTGTTAAAAGTTAGTTAACCAGATGTGAACTCTTTGAGTGTAAGCATGAAACCAAATGGACCCGCAAGTGCAAGGGTCCATTTGGTTTCATGTTAAAATATTCATGAAACCACATAATATTTGGTTTGAGTTAAAATATTCATGATCTGAATTAGCCCAAGTCTACACAATTAGCTGCAGGGGTTTTCAACAGGTGGTCCGGGGACCACCAGTGGTCCCTGAGAGGGTTCCAGCCAGGTGGTCCCCAGCTAAGTTGGCGAACCAGATGTAACTCTTGAGAACGTAAGAATGAAACCAAATGGACCCTTGCGGGTACATTTGGTTTCATTTTTACACTCTCAAGAGTTAAAATATTCGGCATGTGAATTAGTCCAAGTCTACACAACTAGAAGATGGACAAAAGCAAAATAAATCTTTAGTTTTGGGGTCTGTGGGGCTAAAATGTCTTCAAGTGGTGGTCCGTGGCTCAAATTCTGAATAAATGGTGGGCCCTGGCATCAAAAAGGTTGAAAACCACTGAACTAGAGAATGTAGAAGAATGGTCATTTGTATGTTTGTTTCTGAAATCCAGCCGGAATTGACTCAAAGAAAAAAAAAAAAGAAACAAAAACAAAAGAAATCTCACAGACCACCAAGTGGTGGTCCGTGTCTCAAATGCTGAATAAATAGTGGACCCTATTTCATATCAGGGGGCGAAATGTTGAAAACCACTGCTTTAAAACATGATACTGTAATAAATTATAAAACCATAGTCGTTGCATAGCTATTAATTCATTCATGGTGGACTTCCATACAGGCTCAAGCGGCAATTTCCGAAAATTAAGCCGAAAAGAGGTCTCCTCGGGCGGCTAGCCAAGCCGTGTAGTGTAGCCTTTAATAAATACAGCGAGTCAGCGACGCGCGGCCATGATTCACTCGCACGCACGCGCCCACACGCATGGTCGCGTTCATGAGAGTTCATGTGCTGCGCGTTCTAGCGGCCCACCGCAATGCATCAACGCTGCTGCTCCAACCCGGAAGTTTGCTTCATGCGCTAGGTGAGCAAGTTAATGCAAGTGGGTGGAAGGGAAAATCAGAATACTGCTCTATGTTACTCTAAGGGTCAAATGCGGAAATAGGCGCACTTCCGGCGGTCTTCCGGGTGCTTCATGCGCCAATGAGCAACTTGCATTGAAATGAACGGCAAGGGGGCGGGGCTGTCGCTCCAGTCAGGTCTCTGTTATTTTATTACTCTAAACCCGTCTGGTCTCACCACCAAGAGGCTTTCAGTCACGTGTATCCCCCGAAAATATCAAATCTTGAAGCGTAAATATCATGGATTCCTAAAATTGTTTTGTATTATATATGTCCCTCTAGATGATTTCTGATGGTTTGAACCTCAATCACCACTCCAGTCCTTGTCGCTACTTTCTGGACAGTTTAGCTGCAGTACCACAGTCTCCTGAGGTGGTGGGGGCACTGATAAGCAGGATATTTTATAGTAATTTTATTTTATAGTCATTATAAAACCAGGCTTGTTTTCATTCCATGCCAGTTTGAAAAATCAACAGTGGTGGACATGAACAAAGTGGAAATACAAATTTGGAAATGAAGACTGAAGGAGAGGAGGAATTACACTATGCTTATATTATACTTTACTATATTATACTATGTTGTACGCCATTGATTGATTGTTACCTTTTTACTAAAAGGGCATAAAAATGAGAGTAGAGAGAGGATTGCAATAAGCCCCTTCATATCCTTATTGATTTGAATGTGTTTGTAAATTTGTTGTTATTCTTTTTATCCCCCTCCCCCATCTGTAGGCCTACTGTATTTGTTATAGGCGTACTTAGGACCCCAGGAAGACTAAAAGCTCAATCATGTGGATCCTTAGCTCAGAAGCAGTGGAGCTCTGGGCCAGAGCTAGTGGATCCTAATAAACCAACAGGTTCTACTGATCAAGCGGGTATTCCCAGTAGGCTGCTCATTAAGCCAAGTTTCTAGACCAGAATAAACAAACATAAACACCCGCCAAAACCAGAACTCGGGGCTCACTGGGGAAATGGAGGAACTCCTTATATGGTCAGCATACTCCATAGTGGGAGGATTATCCATAAAAAAGAAAAATAAGTGAATATAGTGAAATCATTGTTTAACTGTTTAATAGTTTGCAACAAAAATCATCACAAGAAACTAAGAAAGTATATTTCAATTGAATGCCATAACCATAAGGATTATTATACAGTTTCTGTCTTGACTAATCAAATGGTATGGTTATTGAAAATGTTTTGTTGTCACTGTTTCACTTCTACAAGTTTATCATGCTATAATTGAATCGTATTGTTGTAATTTGTGTTTTGTATTGTGTTAGGCTATGCAACAACATTTCAGATGGCTAAACCAGAAAATTGCATGCTAATTAGTTTCACTGTGAAATGTAAAGGCATAGCTGCAATTGTTGCAGGCTATCAGGCAAAGACCAGGCCTGATCACTTGGGCGCCATTTTGAATAAATAGCAGAAACTACATTTTATACATGATACCATCTCTAGAACACAAAAAATGTGACCAAATTCGAAAGACACCATTATAATCTCTCTAATTTGAACGTAAAATGTGAGTTTGAACGTGTAATTTAGCAATAGTTCATGATTATAAATCGAAGAGGCCGGCGTCCGCCATTATGCTCTTGACAAGGCCTTTGAATGTCAACGCGTGACTAAAGACGCCATCTTGACGCCGGCCAAAAATAGGTCAGAGTGACGTGAAAAACGTCACGGGTATAAAAGCCAAGTCCCTCCCCGTGGAGCTCATTCCCGGATTTGTTCAGAGGTGAGTAGCGTCAGAAAGTCATCAAGGCTGTTTTTCATCAAAATGTCGCGTATTTAGCATAAAAGTAACGTTTCTTCGACCACAAAAGCTTCAAATACCCAGATAACGGACAAAGACCGAGGAAAAGAGTGAGATAACGTAAATTTAACGTGCTTTCTTTTGTGTTGTGTTCTTTTCGCAGGTCAGACATTGTCTTGCTGAAGACAGACTGAACGGCGTTGAGGACTTTGAACAACCTTTACTCAAATTCAATATTTTTTTCTTCACGTAACGGACATTTGATTACTATTTTTGCAACTCCAGTTTGTTCCAGAAGGAAAGGCTAGCGTTTAGCTACCACAACTACCCCCCATAAAGCAGTTTTTCATTATCTATAAAACCATGAAGGTTAACGATATAAAACTGATGAAATAAGAACTATATAAGTGGCTGTAAAGCACACTATAATAGTCCCGAGACGCTGAAGGATCTATAAATACCAATAGTAAGTTGATTTTGAAGCTAAATTTTAACCCGACATTAATCAAATGAACTAGCTATATGCTTGGACGAAGTTGCTAGCTAGGCTAATCAGGCTATTTTCTATTAAAATGATAAATGTTTAATCAAGTTAGCTTAATGAGCTCACACAGGAAAGTGTACGGAGATCCAGTAGCGCTCCGTTTCTTTGTGTGTGAGACGGGATTTGACGAAATTAATGCACCCGATATATAAGTGGTAAACGTTAAATTTGTAAACAATAAGCAATCTATTCATAAAGATTGCCCTTTACCCTTATAAAGAAATGTCTTATTTGCTTATGAAGTCGGATTTTCTGTCTGCCAGGTATGTGATCATATGCTCAGCTAAGGGCTGGGCTCCTTGGAACGAACACAACCCACCCGCAATCTATACATAAAGATTGCTTCCTTTTATAGTCTGCCGATTTGTGGATTGTTTGTTTTGTCTCAAAATGAAGCACCACAATGGTGTGTTATGCGATGATGTCGATAATGCTAGACAGGCAGAGTACAATCAGTTTCAAGCCAACATGAGATGGTGTACTCGGCAATCTGCGGATAAAGATTGCAGGATGATGAAGGCTCGAGGGGAGGAATGAAGGCAGCGGTTCTTTCCATGTTAACAATCAGTCGGGATTGATGACAACAACCATGAACCAAGCAAGGATCGGTTGCTTTGCGACTCGTCGGTTGAGAACAGCAGTCGTCAGGGGAAACGGTGTCTGCCTTTTGGTCCCGTCATGGAAAGCGACACGTTTTTGGAGTATAGATAGTTTAAAGAAAGCACCGTCTTGTCTTGGGTTGACCGTTTTGGTTCTGTCTCCTGCCGAGGAGGGAAAAGTGAACCAGGACTTGGCTTTGTAGGATCCGGCGTAGCCGGTTTTTATCTTTCGTGTAGAGACAGAGAGAGCCGTTGGTGCTTTTGTACTGAGAGGAAGGTTGGGGATTGAACTGGTTAACTGACTCACGAGGGGCGGGGCTTTTAGATGTTTTTCCACATCACGAGCACCCCCTTCACTCCGCCCCCTCCCTTGTGACAGAGATGAGTTGTTCGCAGCAGGGCGACTATAGCAGCCGTTCAATGACTGATGTCAAAACTTGACCGTGGGCCTTTTATTGTGTTACCGAATGTATAAATGTAACCCACGCTTACCCTTAGGAGTACAGTTGGGCTACATTTGTACGGCCAAGAGTTAGACACGGATAGATTGACTCTATATTTTACAGACTGAGTCAGTACATGCCCTTTCCTTATATAACATAATGTCACTTGAACCCACTTTCATTTCTTCAGGTCCAGCCCAATGATGGTGCCTTACCATCTGCAATTGTGACTTTATTGGATTACAGGCACATCTTATATAGTACACTTTTGCAAATAAATTTGTATTAACAGTAGCCTAATATTTATTGGTTATTGAGGTGTAACATCCTTAATTTATATGCAATAATACCATATTCGTTTCACTCTAGGCCCAGAACAACTAATTTTCTTTCTTCCAATGAACTAGGAGCCCAGACGATGCTGTGTTGGCTGTATGTATGTTATGTGTAACAATTGTGACATTTACAGGAATTGAGTTATTTGCAGTGTTGTGGAGGTCTGAGGCAATATAAAAGTTCTACTACTACAGTTAAGCGGGTAAGACCAAACTGATTCCTCATGTCATAACACTAGGGATATAGCCCACATTAATAATCCCAATATTAAATGCATACACATTAATATCGAGCCCATGTGACCCAAAGTAGAATTGTGTAATCTTTAACGTCCACTGAAAAAGGATGCATGCAATTAAAACTCTAAACGTGTCTGAAAGCAGGGATGAAATATGAAAATAACGCAAAAAACATTTAGAAAGGCAACAAACTAAAGAAATAAATGGTGCTTTGTACACTTTTTCATTTTTGCGGTCCTTTGGAAAGTGTGACCTCAGAGACCAACTGATAGACAAAACCTTCTGCAGTGAACCTATGATCATGTGTGTTAATATGTGCAATACACAAAGACATCCTTTGTTATAAAAAAAAATACACTATTTGGTTATTGCATTATGTGTATGTACTCCATTGCTTTGTTGTGTTGCATAATCAAAACTAGTGGGGGCTCATCATGGCTGTCAGTTTGTGTCGACAGAAACTAACCTGCAGGGGGCAGTAAATGTCGACTTGTGCCTTGTGGATGAGAACTGACAATTGCCATGGATGTCCTGAACAGGCTACACAAGCAAAGAATATATTGCAGTTTAATAATCACTGCACATTACTATATTCATATTTTGAATTAAATATATTTGTATTGTCTACTCTTTATACATATGGTAGATATATTAAACATGAATTATAGTAGGTTACATACAGTTTTTATGAATTAATCACAATATACCAATCTATAATAATGGCATTTGTGATTCGTTTGTCTTTCTTCCACTTGTACTTTGTCATAAGATTACTTGTACTTCAAGGGGTAATATTTTGTGTGTTGTCTAAATGCGATTTCTGTTTAAAAGGAATCAAAATATCCGAATTTCCAGCACTTGCCAGGAAATGTATTCCTGTGAATTTTTGTTCATGTTTCTCGTCCTCTAATCTTTCCCTGCTCCCTCATCATCTTTTGTTTTCATTGGTGAAAGACAGAAGTATTGGTTTGCATTTTGTTATGCACATTGACTTCTAAATAAAAAACAGCACTTTGTATTACTGTATGCATTACTTTTGCAATGTCCATGTATAAACCGCTGATTGAATATTTTGCTCACTACATCACTACTGCATTGTTGATTAAGCATTGAGCAAGAACAGAATCTAGCCCCTATAGAAAGTGACTCTGGCACGGCTCTGTGAGCCCAAGAGTGGAGTAATACCAGCAGTGTGTGGTGGGGGAGGTTTCACTGGCTTGGCCCTCTTCTCAACCACATCCCTGCTGAGGTGATGGAAGCTGGCCCACTGAGACAGGGCAAATTTCGAGTGAGACCGCACAAGCAGCTCTGGAAACAAAGTGTTGGTGCTTTTGCTGGGTTTGCCAGAGGCTATGCTCTCTTTGATTTGGTGTGTTGTTGACACGGTGGACACCATTGGTGTTGTAGACAAAGTCTTTCTGTGGGTTTGATAGTGAATTTCATTGTCTGGGATGAGTTCAGTGTGACCACAAATTGGTTCTCTTTAAAATGGCTCAGAGGTGGTGTTCGTTCCAGGGTTCTCGGTTCTATTTGGCAGACAGGATTTCTGATACATATGATACAAATGGAAGCCCATGTCCAGCTGGCAGATTATCCTGTAACACTGCATTTCTAGCCTGCCTGTCCAGATGAAAGATTAACATATTAACACTGCATTAGTAGCCTGTTTTGAATTCATGCTAAATGTTCTGTTTATTTCAGCAATGACAATGGGCCCAGTGGATCCCAGAGAGATATTGAAGGGAGTGGAGGCACTTCTGGGTAAAGATGGAGAGCTCCGCAGCCTGGAGGGAGTCCCTAAAGTGTTTAGGTGAGGAGCATAAAATTTCATTTGGCACGCTCGATTAACTGTTTGGTATTCAACTGCCTGTGTCTCCCAGAAGGTGTCTGGTATAACTATTGTATTATGGTTAATGTGTATACTTTTCATTTCTTTTCTGTGCAGTTTAATGAAAGCCTCTACCAAGATGGCCAGCAGATGCATGTACTTGAATATCCTACTACAGACTAAATCCCATGACATTCTCAACAGGTAAGGTTTTTACCCTTGTAGAGATTTGTGCACTAAAGTTGATTATGTGAATTGTGAACTCTCTAAGTGACTAACTGACTTTCAAGTGAAAATAGATTACTGTACTTTTGGCATGCATTCAATGTTTTGCTGCCATTGCACTTTCATATTCATTAGTCATGCTTAACCCATTTAGGCCTAACCTAAGGTTTCTGAAAAACTTGAAATGTATATGTATCAGCATCAAAACAAGTTATGTCTGGAATACTGTACATACTATACAGAATCCAAATATGGATTCCCGTCCTGAAAGGGTACAATGATTCAATCTTGACAGTATGCTGCACAATCATGGATACACATTTGGATACACACAAGGCTATATAGTATGAACCCAACTTTGTTCTGCGAGTTTATAGTTTCCTCTGTTCTTCCACCCAGATTTATCCGTGTGGGAGGCTACAAACTGCTAAACTCCTGGCTGACTTATGCCAAAACCACAAACAACACGCCTTTACTGCAACTGATCCTGCTCACCTTACAAAAGTTGCCTCTCAAGGTGGACCACCTCAAGATGGTAATGCATTCATACATGTCTTCAAGCGTGCCATTATTACTGCCATGTGATTTATTATCTTGTGGAGTTGATGTTCTCTAAAGCCCTATCCCCTTAACATTTTTAGAACAACACAGCCAAGGTGGTGAAGCATTTGAGCAAGAGTGGAGAGACCGATGGTGAGTTTCTGTCACAACCAATTTGTTTCAATTACTACAATACCGCATGTACCTTGATATACATACAGTTCCAATTGTTGACTTGATGTTCATGTCCAGCAGGCACTAAACACATTCTCAGCTCTGCATGCACACATGGAAGAATATTATTCCCATTATAAAATTCAAAGATAAACAAGTCAATACTGTGACAGCTGGTGGACATGCAGATGTTCCATGTGGTTGAATTATCTAAATATTTCCCCCGTGTTTCTCCCTCAGAGTTGAAGAAGTTGGCATCTGTGGTGGTAGAGGGCTGGATGGCAATCATCCGCTCTCAGAGTGGTGGCAACAGTGTGAACTCGCCTGCAGGTAACAGTTGCTGCAGTTTTATCACATGCTCTCATGCACATACACACACACCATTGTCCTTTAACACGAAATGTAGCTGCTCGATTGTATCCTGGTATGTAACTTTGTCTCGTTCTTGTGTTTCTCAGATAAGAAAAGGAAGAGGGAGGATAGCAAAGTGCCCGTGCGAGATTTGAAGGAAAAGTCTGGTGATGATGACAAGAAAAAGGAGAAGCCCAAAGCTCATGCACCCAGCCATGCAAAGATCCGCTCTATAGGTAAATCCCATTTTTAAACAAAAGAAAAGCATATCATGACTTGTGTGACTTATCTGGTGAAAGGACAAATTGAAAGACGAGAAGACTTTCTTTTTATTTGTAGTTGTTGCATCCCCCACCAGGTGTTATTTTGTGCAAATACTGCTTATTAGCTAGTATTTCTAGTCTGGAACTCTCCTTTTTAAAATGTTGAACATTTTCAAACTGTGGTGTATTGTTCTCTACAGGGTTAGAGATGGATACGCCCACCCCTGCTCCCACCAAGAAGACCCCTGTTCCACCACAGCTTGGTGACAAGTACAACATCAAGCCTGCTGTACTTAAAAGGCCCAGGTATATTTTTCTCTCCAGAGTTTCTGAATGCCTTCTGGCACACAATTTGAATTGTAATGGCCCACTTTAGTTCATTGTTATACATATTATTTTACACCTTTACTCTTGAAAATATAATATAAAGTGAATGAACATTCAGAACATTGCAGTGTGTAGGTTGTGGCCATTGGGAGTTGATGGCTTGTTTACTTGTGTGTTTGCACTGCTGGCCTCAGGTTGTTGAGAAAGGTACTGATGCTTGTCTTGTGCTCTTTGGTCAACAGTGGCAACCCTCCAGATGCTCCACCGATTGAGAAAAAATACAAACCTCTAAACATGCCATCCAACTCTGCCAAAGAAATCAAAGTAAAGATAATTCCAGCTCAACGTAAGTACCAACATTATCAATAATGAAGAGATTGCTGTGTGTATTGTGGTTAACCGTAATGTGATGTTCTATTGGTGATATCCTTTCTAAAAAAAAAAAAAAAAAGAAAGGGAGAGAGAGAGAGAGAGAAACTCAATTTATTTGTAATCAAACAAGTCCACAGCCACATCCCAAGGGTGATACAATTATCATTAATAAGCAACTTATTCCAGTCAATTCTCAAAAGTCTGTTATCTGTGTTGTCCTGTTGATTTTCACATCCAGTCCGCTTCTCCCACTCACGGTAAACATCATAGGCGATCTCAGTGTCAATTGGAAAATCCATTACAAATCTTATAGTTGAATTATTTAAACCATTGTTATGGTGATATCCTTGATGACCAACCTGTGCCTCTTTCCTCTGTCTTCGATGCAGCGATGGAGTGTACTGGCTTCTTAGATGCACTCAACTCTGCACCGGTGCCTGGTATCAAAATCAAAAAGAAGAAATCTGCTACTAGTCCCACCAGTACCAAGGCTGTTTCCCCCACAACCAACAAGGTAAAAAGTCAATAAGAATAAAACAGAAGTAGAGATTAGTTATTTTAAGAGCTATCAAAGACGGGTTACTTTCAAACTCTACAAACTGTTAATTGTTTTACATTTTCCAAATGCGCATACCTTGGATACTTGTCTAGACATCTATGGAGGTA
Organism: Benthosema pterotum; assembly: GCA_039105355.1. Taxonomy (NCBI): domain Eukaryota; kingdom Metazoa; phylum Chordata; class Actinopteri; order Myctophiformes; family Myctophidae; genus Benthosema; species Benthosema pterotum. The sequence continues at coordinate 31,896,475 of CM076970.1, forward strand.
TCTAACCAGCAGATGGCATCTTTTGTTCCCTATTGCTTTCCCCAGGCCAGTCCATTTGACAGCAAGCCAATTAGCTACCCATCACCATCATCGTCGTCTGCCAAGCCTTCATCTCCAGAGGCCGCTGCTGCCTCCACCACCCCACCTCATGAGACCCAGGAACTGGAACAGCCTGGAACCCCTGTTCCTATGGAGGAGACTGAGGCTGCTGAAAGTGGTATGAATGACACGTGTTCTACATCATGATTCATGAGTGCCATGGACTGTTGAACTTATTAATCAACTTATTATTCCAACCCTGTTTCCATTTTCTTTTCTAGGCGAGAAGCCTAACGCACTGGCAGAACCTCGAGGCGAGGAGGAAACCTTGACTAAGAAAGGCAAGAAGAAGAAGAGTGTACGCTGGGCAGAGGAAGAACAGCTTAAAGAGTACTTCTACTTTGACTTGGATGAAACAGAGAGAGGTGAGGGTTTCTACTATTACGCTGTTGCTTATTTTTCCAGGAAGTAACGGCAGGAGAGATGTGGCCTGAACACATCTACTGTACAAAACATTTCCGACATGCAAAGATTAATCGAAACAACAAAGCCAGTTTAAGAACCTTCATCATATAATAATTCTGACAATTTAAACATGGCTGTCTTCCTTTTCTCAATAGTTAACGTCAACAAGATCAAGGACTTCGGCGAGGCCGCCAAGCGTGAACTGATGATGGATAGGCAGACGTTTGAGATGGCCCGGCGACTGTCTCACGACACCATGGAGGAGAGGGTCCCCTGGACACCCCCTAGGCCCCTAACGCTGACTGGTAGCCTGGTCGTCACAGGGACCAACAGCACAGAGAAGCTCACACAGAGGGACCGGGAGATGGGCATCCTCCAGGAGATCTTCCTCAGCAAAGACAGGTAGATCTAGAAACCCTAGATTTAAATCAACTTTGTGGGGATATATCATTTGACATTATCATTTGCTTGTTCATTTTAAATTGAGGTCTTTCAAAGCTGTTGAAGTTTGTGGACTCAACTTGTGTGTGTGTGTTTGTGTTTTCCAGTGTACCTGACAGCCCACATGAACCAGACCCAGAGCCTTATGAACCTATGCCACCTCGGCTCATTCCCCTGGATGAGGTAACATACACTACTAACTCCTGCCTAAGCCCATAATGTTGTCCCGCACAGAAAATTGCAGATCTACAACCTCAAAATGTATCTGACACGCTGTGAGCTTTTGTTGATCCATCTTAGGCCATAAATCAGTCTATATTTGTTTCTCATTCTGTTTGAACGTTCACTTTTCTCTCGCCTGTTTCTCTTCATATTTTCCTTACACACAGATGCTTTCTCACATCTATTATCTTTTATTTGACATCTTGCTACCTTTTTAAGCTTAGCCTGCTAACTTTTAAGGTTTTCACATTATGTTATAGGACTCCAGCATGGCGGATGACTACATGGAGCCAATGGACAACACATCACAGCAGAGTACCAACATGGCTCAGAACGAGGGATCCAAGCTACCCCCGGTCCTGGCCAACCTCATGGGAAATCTGGGCAGCAGCGGCCTCCTAGCCAATCTAGGCAACAGCGGACCCAGCCCTCAAGCCACAGGCGCAGTTGGAAACCCTGTGCCGTCCAATGTGAATGTACAGGAACTGCTCTCATCGATCATGGTAAAAACATAGAACACAGCTGTTATGTTGCTTATTTTGTTTCTTTGCCGTTCTTTCCTTATTGGTTTTAGATCAGTGCATCTCAACCTGGGTCCACCACTGGCCCTGCTGCTGGTTTTCCACCCTACCAGTCATAACTATTTACAGTATACACTTGATGTATTAGTAATTGTAGCTACTTAATCAGACTGGGGACAGCAGTACCAGGTGTCAAAAGGTGGACCTGGGTCGGGAACCAGTAGTTTAGGTGTCCCAGTGTGAATCGAATAATTGGTAAATAATACATGATGTGCTGTATTTAGTAACTGTGTCTGTCCCCTTAAGGGTGCTCAGGGCAACCAGTCTACGGAGGACCTCATCAAACAGCCTGACTTCTCTGATAAGATCAAACAGCTGCTAGGCTCCCTGCAACAGACCCAGAATCAGAATGGACCTCCACCAGGTAAAACGCTGCAGCAAGATAAACTTTCCCCTCATCAATGTCTCTCGTCCCAAGTGTTTTACCTGGGGTAAACATTCACCCATTAGTTCAGTGTCACAATGATTTATGTGCCCGTCATTCAAACCGTAAAGTCCTTTCTGATTGTGTTAAACAAAAGACATTAAAGACTTTGATTTGCCACTCACATTATGCATGTGCAGATCCTCTATTGTAAATTTAAGGTCCAGGGACCCACTGGGTTCCAAATAGACAAAATGAAACATTTTCTTTACCACTATTGATTTAAAAAATGGTTATGGGCCGAGCCAAATATTATTGCCATTTCAGCTCCTGAACTAATGAAGAGGTTACATTATTTAATGTTAATTTTGTGTTTTTTCTTTCTCAGTGGTCCCAGGCGGTCTGTTGGGTCACGGTCCAATGAATAACATGAACAACATGAACATGCAGATGCCAATGAACGGCTACCCGCCCAACAACAACCTACCCGGAGGACCACCGCCCCGCTTCAACCACCCCCCACCCCCGCACAACCACGGCCCCCCCTTCAATGGCGGCGGGCCCGGCGGGCCCCGCATGATGGGCCCCCCGCCGGGCCAGGGCCGTGGCGGAGACAACGGAAACTACTGGGGAGACGACTCCATGAGGGGAGGCGGCGGCCCACACCGCGGAGGAGGAGGTGGTCACTTCCACCGCGGAGGAGGACGGGGACGAGGAGACGGCTTCAGGGGACGAGGACGGGGTGGACCCAGAGGAGGACACAACATGAATGGTACGTACTCTCTGAGATCTTTAGTCTTTTTGAGTTGCCGTAGACATGAATGGGTTCAAAAGCTGCAATCCGTAACTTTTGTTGGGCTTCTTGTCGAAGCCTTCTGCATGATGTGCCAAATGTTTGACCGCTCCCTCAAGAGGGAATGGCCGCTGACTTGGGCAGAAAAGAGGTTTCAGGTAGACTTGCTAGTCAACGGAAGAGTAGAGAGACCACCTCTACCAACTGCACATGTACTAGTTGAATTGTGTTAACATATGCTTATCATACTGAGGGCCTCATTCATTCACACTTAGACTCGCACATCATGTTAGTCTTGGTATGCCAAACGGCTCGCAATGCTTTTCCCTAGGTAGTTACGTGGCTTGAAGACACAAACTTGTCGTGGGGGGGGGGGTAGCAGAAAAATATGGCAAACACCCATGTGTCTCTTCAAATCTTGTGACTCCCATTGGAAATCCTTTGTGAGCTGTTTGATACACAGAGATTGGCACCTTTAATTAAAATACAATTTCATTCAAGAAATAAGTCCGGATTGCACCTTATATATAATTATTATTGCTTTTCCATGTTTTTGTATTTCATCATTTGTCTCTGCATCCCAAGTTTGTTCACTAGGTGGGGATGCTTAGATTTTTATGCATGTCGTTAAAAAGTTTGAAATATCCATGTTGTTATGTTGTATTTTGTGCAAATAAAAGAAATAAATAAAAGACGGTTCTTTTCTTTTTAAGTCATGATTTCCTGACTCACTCACTCAGTCACTCCAGTACGCAACTATTGTAGCTTCATTATGTCTGCACATGGCACATGTTAAAACGGGAGTGGTCTTAATTTTAACTACATGAACAAACATTCGCTATTCTTGGGGAACGTCATAATGGGAAAACTAGACTTAACTATTCAAAAATGGATCAATGTGAGATCTTGTAATGGATATCTAGGGTAGGAGGAAACCATGAGCAGTCGTAGTACAGAGCCCAAGGGGACCCTGGTCAATTAGTAAATTAATAAGACGTAGCCTGTGAGGCTCGTTCAGGGAGACGCACTGAAGAGGTTTATATACATGTACAGCACTATGTGGGTGAAGTACTTTGTCACGTGTCAAGCAAATGACCAAATGTGATGTCTACTTAAGCTCAGCTCATTCATAGTACTTCTCTTGCTGTCGATGCTTTGACACTGAAAGTTGTTTGTACCAAGTTCTGAGGGAGGGGTGGGGGGATTGTACATCTCCCTGCTGTTAAAGGGTTTTATAATCTGTTGAACAGGGGAAAATGTATAGCCTGAACACCAAGATTCACATCAGCATTTAAGATTTGTACACTTGTATTTAAAATGTCCTCATGAGCTAATAATGTTCTCAAATCTATTGGTGAGTTCATCTGACTGAAATAAACTGTGCCCTCTTCTTCCTCAGACCGCTCAAAGAGGCCTGTGTGTCGCCACTTCATGATGAAAGGGAACTGTCGTTATGAGAGCAACTGTGCTTTCTACCATCCCGGCATAAACGGCCCCCCGCTGCCCCCCAACCACCCAGCCCACAACCTGCACAACCAACACTCTGACTACGGCCACTAGAGGGAGCAGTTTCACTGCTAGACTGTCTCCTCCATACTATACACATGAACCATGAGCATCTGTGTCTTTTTTTTTCCTAACACAACACTACCTACAATACAATGTATTGGGACTTCTCTGAAGACGTGGGTACAAAGAGCAGAACGAAGGCCTTCTTAACAAGTTATTTCCCATTGCAGCTGCAAGGCGACATGACAGACGCCATATGATTCCCTGAAACAAGATCTGCTTGCTTAGCTACATCAATCATGGACAAAGGATCCATTCTTGCTAACGGATCGTCAATGTGTACCTACACATTTTATTGGTGCTCATGTTTTAACTGTCCATTCAGTAGAACGTTCCACTCTTGACCATTCATTTTATTTTTCTGAAAGCGGCTGCTCATCTGCCCTATTTCCTTAGCACTGTATCTTTTGCCTTGACGAGGGCCCATCCACACCACTAATATAGTCCAACTTTAATGAAGCATACCGTAGGGTCTGCATTAAGACGGCTAACACTGGAATGAATTGAAGCAGTGTGACGTCTCTCCCAGGCAGATCATAGTTTCCTCTGAAATGGAGGCCATTGCACTGGTGTTTCAACTGTGGTTCCTTTTATTTTTCAACTCACGTCAGTTAGATGTGGTTTCATTTCATTCTCCACGCCACACACTTGTTCTTGTGGCTAAATGGCAACTGGATCAAAGAGGGACGAGGGAGAAATAGTGAATGTTGTATTTTACCAAATAAGCCCGTCTTTGGATGTTGCTTGCTAGTTTCTTTTGACATTTTGGTTTGGTTGTAATTTCTTATTTGATTGTTCTCGTCCCTACCCATCTAGTTGTGGGATGTTTTCAGTCATTGTCATGATACCCGATTGGTGGTGTTTTAATCAAACCTTCAGAACAATTTAGGAAGCACTTTAGAAAGATGAGGGCCAACTTGAAGCTGCCTCCTACCATGTGTCCTGCCTGCTGCTTTTTTCCTGTGCTACAAATGTAGCTTTGATTTACTATGGCTAGGCCCCATATAGGTACCCCTCCATCCCCCGAGAGAACAAACAAAATATATTATTGAAAACCGTTGTTTCAGTTAACACTTAAATGTGTGTTCTACTGAACTGGTAAAAGGCCAAGTGCATTTTTCTTTAAGTGACCGGTACTGAATGTTGAGTTTTTTAGTTCATTCCATTATTGGCTAGAATGAGGACTGAACTTTCTTTCTTTTCGCTTTTGCTTTTTTTTTTTTAAAGACTTGTCAAGCCCTGTGTTCATTGTAAATGAGAGACCCCGCCCCCTTTGCTGGCTTCAATTGCTTGTATATGATTTTTAACAACTACTTGAAGCAGGAGCCTCTGCATTATGACAATCCTGACAGTCATATTGCTATGACGTCCTGTTGAAGTGCTTCTTTTCATGCTTAATTTATACAAAAATAGCAGATCTGCAAGCTCATAAATGTTGTGAGCAAGGTAGATTGGCCGTTTTTGTCGTATGGCGAAGCTTCTGCCACCTCGTTCTTGCTCACATCTATCTTCTACTGGTTCTGTGTAGTTAAATGTGATAATTCGTCAGTGTTAAAAGAAGTCCCATTCAAAAGGAAGGATCGACTTCATTCTGTGGGTCAGTTCTATTTTAATGTTTTCTATGAAAACAATGGCCTTTGTGTCTCTTGTGGGACTGTAGTGTGTATTTTTTGTTTTTGCTCCCTTCCCCTACCCAAATTCTTTTGTTTTGATACAAAGTTGATAATATTGATCTCTTTTAAAATGGGGTCACCATTTCTTTCTTTTTTATGTTTTTGTTTGTATAAAATGTCTGTATTGATGTTTGTGCATTCATACACATTCATATGATCAGTATAAGTATTTTGTACAACAATATTGAATAAATGTCTGAAAATAATTTTCTGTGTTGCTGTGGACTACTTTAAATGTAGGGGAAGTGATTTGAAATTCATGGTGTAGTACCAGCCTGGTGCACTAGGGGCCCCCAAAAGTAGCTACACTATGTGAACCTGTTGCTCTCTCCTGATTGGAGGAGAATTGTGGTGACCTGGGAACTTTTATTAGCTCCTCTGCTAACGTGGGGGAGGGGGAAACTCCATATGTGGTTTCCACACCTTATAATAGAGCATTTTAACAGAAAAAAATATTTTTTGGGTGATATCTGACAAAAGTGAAATCACTTCCCCTACCTTTAAATGATTTATTTTAACAGATGACAGGCATGTTCTAAATAGACACAGTGCATAGCCTACTATATAGACATTACATACATTTAAATTAGGCCTACATAAGTGTTACAAAAATGTAATAAGTTTAACAATTTAGTCTAAAGGAGACCCCTGGCAGAGAGTTAAAAGTGGACCCAATGACATCTTGTGATACCTATCATTTTGTTTTAAGTTCATATTTGATCAATTCTAATTGTGAATTAATGGGCTATTTAACCCATTTCCTACAATGTGTCATTGTCCCAGTTCAAGCCAGGTTGTTTGCTTACTCAGCCAATAGTATTAGGTCTTTTACCTGCATCAGATCCGTGTTATCAGGGCGGGGCCGAACGCAGATGGCATATGGGAAAACAGGTGTGAACAGGAGAGGTCTTTAACCCTGCCCTCTTGTTCAAATATTGACCCGGTTCTGTGAGTAAGAGTGAAACGTAGTGAGAGAATGGGGCTTGATGCAAGGGCTAAGGACACCTCAGCGCTAGCCTGGTCCAACATCCGTGTTATGAGCTCATTCAGTTTAGGTTCCGTTACTATGCAAGTAAAGACAAGAGTAAGATGTGACACGTCCTTTTATTTTCATTTATAAAACTGAGCCTAGTCCCTCTCTGAGCCTAATCCCTCACAAAAGAGGTTCTTATTTTTTACTAATTATTTTTCCACAACTTTTTATTGTTCTTATTTATAATTTTTTCACCCTTTCGATATTGCAAATTAGTGAAGCAAATTATGAATTGCAATACAAGTACTGCATATTATTGCTGATTTACTGCCACATGGTTACATGGAAGAATAGTTACGTTTTAGGTAATAGTAAGTTTTGTATTGGTGTTTGTGTAGGCACATTACAACATATATACTAACTACACTTACAACTTGACCTGGGGATGAGTTGAATGTTAGATCATTTGTAGTCATGACGACCCTGTCAAAGGTTGTCAGGCAAAATGTCCAGCCTACAAAGAATCACAATGACCAGAGCGTCAATAAGTAAGAATCCCTAATCCCTATCTTCAAGCATGAGTTCCTGTTGGTTAAGATTCTGCATCCTAGTTCAGTTACAAACCACACAACAAAAAGGACAAAGGGGAATTCCAACATGCAAAGTAGAAAAGGTAATAATCAAGCAGTGTTTAGAACATTTGTTTGTTGTTTGTTTTGTTTTAAAACTCTAGAATGATTTACAACTGCATGTAAATGGGCCAATTCATTCTTTCTGTGGCACACTAACCGTCCAGGAGGGCTCTGTCTAGATTGAATCAGGAACAAAGCATTCATTGATTCTGAGAGGCTCACATTACCTCTAGTGCAGGGTTGGTGCAGTAGAGAGGAACACTGCTAAGCAAAATCAAGATAGAACTCAGGTGTGGATAGGTGAGACACTGGTAGATGTAGTTTTCAAACCCAATGTTAGTTGTTATATTAAGCCACAGGTGGGGGAAATATCTTCCGCAAGGGGCCAAACGAAATACAGAAATTTGTTGACGAATTGTGGACAATCTGGTAACTATATGTTATTATTAGGCAATGAAAAGTGAGGTAAACAGGGTCCAGTCAGGACAGTTGCGCGTATGTGAATAAAGGTATTGTATTTCATGTATATTCTAATTTCCAAGTAGGCTACCCTTTCACAGGCCGGTCAGAGTCACCCAAAGGGCCGCATAATGCCTGGGTGTGTATGAAGCTATGACTACCGTTTAGTTTAAAACTAAACTTGGTGTGCCTAATTTAGATGTGTGAACTTTATTTGGTAAAAGAAATAAAGACAGAAAATGGCATCTAATAAGCTCACCCATCACAATGCAACATGTTGTTTGCTTGTGTATATTTGTCACACAACAAAAGATTATCAGGCTTCATTCATGCCTTTGTGGTTTATTATAATTAGAGATAGCTGTGAACTCAAGAGAAGCAAAGCAGTGAAGTCTGCAGTAAGCAAACGGAATGAATTCAGATCAAATAGAGAGAAATATAATTCCCATACTCTAGTCATCTCTCTCTACATCTCCTCAGAGGAGCCCTATCGCTGTCACCAGTCATCTCGGTTCTCCATACATCTGGCCAGTCCATTTTATGCTCTCTGCACCAGCATCTAACTTTAGTACGTCCACAAAGCTAGGTGTGGGACATCCCCTCAAACTTGTTCAAGAAAATGACCACTGTTAAATAGTTTGATATATATGTATATACAGACTATTTACTTTTCATGCATAAGAATTTCACTTAACTTAGGTAATAACACATGGTCATGGCCTATTAGTGCAATATAATATCAGTAAAACGCCTTAGGACGAGGTCACACACTGGCCATATATGGAGCATGCACTGGCCATCTCACTGCGGTGAGGGTAGTGTTCTGAATTTAAAGGTTTTGGTGAGGCTCTAGGTGCTGCCAAGTCTGTTGAGAACTCGCCAGCTGCCAGTCATGACTGCACAAATATCAATTAGATCATATAGAATGGTTCTACATACTCCGATATTGATGACATCATGGATCTCCATGGTTCATGTATGTGGGTATCTGACTGACTGACTGACTGACTGACTGACTGACTGACTGACTGACTGACTGACTGACTGACTGACTGACTGACTGACTGACTGACTGACTGATGATTCCATAGTTAACTGTGCCTTGACCACAGGGCTTATCATGGAACTGTCACAATGTTAACATATTCACGTATATCAATATATGGGAATCACAGGATTTGTTTGTCAGCTGGGGAAAGCCCATATATGGAACTTGATCCCTGATGAGATATCATAGTGATGGGACAAGACCTGGGCTGAATACTGTGAGTGACCATAAGTTACACAGTTTTACTGCGACCTTTCGGCTGCAGTAAAACTGTGAAAGACATTAATGTATTATGTCATTAATATAATTTAGTATGAGCACATTAGTGTACTCCACAGACAGACAGACAGAAAGACAGACAACGTGTATGGCAGACTTGTGTGGTCATACTGTAAATCTATCAACAGATTAAGAGTTAAATATCAGGCATGACCCCGCCACACTAGTCCTCATTCAAATCGATCTGTTTACTTTGTAGAAATGTCAAGCGGATTTGAGACGTGAGCCAATCATAGAAGGACTGATCATCCAACTGTAACAATGACGATTGTTCTCGGCTGTGGGCCAAATCTATTATTAACAATCATTATACTATTCATTCTTAGCATAACCACGATTACAGAAAATATATGAATAATCCATCATTAATATTTTTTACACATAAAAAAATCTCTCTCAGAAACAGGTGCATTCATTCTGTGTCTACAATGAAGCAAAGCACTGCAGGGAGGGAGGGATGTAATTGTTTCCTCTGACATTCCAGCAGGGGGGTGGTGGGGTGGGGGTGGGGTGTGTGTGGAGTGTGTGTGGGGGGGTGTCAGGTGAGTGAGTATATAAGTGAGCAGGTGAGAGTGAAGTGACACAGCAGGTCTTGGAACTGCAGTCGAACACTAACACAAAGGTGCTAGTCAGCGCAGGTAAGACAATCTGAACCTTTCCTAAAGAGGTGGCATCATTGTCTACTTCTCTCTCTTCCCTGACTGATGCTGCTGCTGCTGCTGATAGGATTTTCCTTGTTTTTATGTTTGTGTGTGTGACTTGATGTAATTCTTTTTTAAACACTTGGACCCCAGCATGCCTATTCTGGCCCAAAATGCTGATTGAGCTTCTGGATCTGACTATTTTTGGCAAAGAGATTTGTACTTGGAAAATGTATGTCTAGAAAATGTAAGTCTAGAGCTGTCGGTCACGGGTCTCTTCTAACAATTTCAACATACATTTCTAGGAAATTTCGTCACCATGATCAAAGCACTACTGTCTGTTCTCCTGGTCCTGGCGGCCGTGACCTCGTCCTCTCTGGGAAAGCCGGGGAAATACATCCCTAAAGGCGGCAAGAGGCTGCCACAGACTCTCTCCAGAGGTGGGTGACAGTAATAACAGGAACACTGTAGACTGGATGGTCTACAACTCTACATCATGGCACTACAATTCAGAATCATGTTGGAACTGGGGAAGTCACTAATCTATGCTGTCCACCTCTGCAGGCTGGGGTGATCAGCTGATCTGGGCCCAGACCTATGAAGAGGCTCTGTACTGGTCCCGCTCCAGGTAAGTGAAAAGGCCTTTTGTATGACAAATGACAATTGACAAGTGTACAGAATTATACAATGTAGTTTATCATGAACGTTGAACCAAATGGACCCAATGGCCCGTTACATGTCAATTTGGTTCAATTTGTACACTCTCTGACGGAGAGTTTGATGGGTGACCCCACTGACCCGTCATCAAATTATTGGCTCAGCAATGTGACATAAACCAAATAAATCCTGATGAATAAGGCTTCATGGGCTGCGTAATTGATAGAAAATAAGTTTTGTTGTGTGGTGAATTACTTTTTACAATGGTTCCGTTTGCACACTCTCAGTGTTGACACAGATAATTGACACATGCATACAAAGCCGTAATCCAGTTGACCTTTCTTTAAGTTAGACCCACTGTGACATTTCTATTGTGTTCATTCATTTTTTGTATTTGTATCTCTTTATTTTAAGGAACAAGCCTGTGATGGTAATCTTCCACCTCGAGGACTGCCCACACAGTGCTGGTGAGCCATTAATATGCATTAATAACAATTATAATAATGTCACTTCAGTAGAGTATTTTCAATTTTTTAATGTTTTAATCCTGTTTTAATTTTACATCTTAAATAATTGCACATTATATTAGTTACATTGCAGATCTAGAATATTATTATTATTATAAATCATACATTGACTGATCAATTATGATGCATTATCATAAGTTATGGAAATTCAATTTAGACTCACCTTTACCAGCTGCAACATTAAAGTGAATACCTACAATTTGGAATCCAAACAGAACTTGTAGTGTTCTACCTTGTGATATTGCTACATTTACTCAAGGAATTCCACCACCCGATCATGGAGGATTTCATCCTGTAACATGCCGATGATAGTGCTGCTAATCTACTATTACATCAAACAAGAAACCAGTTTGAATAACCATGTTTAAATAGTAAACATGTGGGTGCACTGTATAGTCCACATCCTGTCTACATCCTGGTGCTACAGGAGAGCCCAGATAAGGCTGCATAGCTTCATCTGAATGGAAATGAGTGACTCAACTATTGTATATGTCTAATGCTTTTCTCCTAACACAGCAATGAAGAAGGTTGTCGCTGAGGATTTCGACATTCAGAAAATGCTGGATGAAGACTTCATCGTGCTCAATCTTGTGGTATGTCGCATCACCTTTGGTCGCTATTGGTTAAGGCATTGTTTCAATAGGCTACGAGTAGGTTTAAAATTGCCAAAATAGCAGGTGTACAACCTCAAAGCAGTTAAAATCTGAAGATAAGAGGTTTCTTATCTAGAGGACAGAAACAATATTTTGGCTCTGAATGCTAAAAGATAATACTGTCATGCATTCACCACTACAATATCTGTAATGCCATGTAATGTGCAGATATACTCATCTCCACAGCAGATGTTGTGGTTCAGAAGATTGGGCATTTTACTGTACAAATAGGACTTTTTTTTTTCAGAACAGAGAACTCGACTATAATATAAAACCCAGCTGGAGACAGGACTTATTGGCATCATAGATCAGTGGTTCTTAATCATTTTAATGTCAAGGACACCTAAATGTATAGTTTCTGTACAAGTTCAATTTATCACTACTACTTGAAATAAAATAGTTCCTCATTTTGCTGGAGCCCCATCCACGGCCCTATATGTTTCCACTGCTAACCTAAATTGATTATTTTATTCTAAAAATCTAAAAACACGTTCCACCTCCCCACTCACAGTATGAAACCACGGACAAACATCTCTCTCCTGATGGACAGTACGTTCCCAGAATCCTGTTTGTTGGTGAGTAATATACCTAATTTGCTGAGCAGCGAAAACATTTTTATAATTTGTAATAATTCCCAAGAAGGAGCTTAAATCTCGCTTCCCATTGTATCACTATACTGTAGGCCATGGTGACAAGTCTCAAGAACTTTTAGAATTTTAACACATTTTAAGACATTTCATCAAACATAATATGTTGTACTTTTAAAAAGTCAGTTCTCCTCCATACGCATTTAAAGAAAAAATAATAATTCAGTATTAGCAGGGCTACAATACATCAATGGGGCACAAGCACACCTCCTTGTGTCACATTGATCTACTATGAGCTTGTGAACTTGAAGATCTGCTATGTTCAAGTGGTTCTAGGATCAGTGGGTATCATGATCCCTCATCTGGCCTTAATCTCTCCTCAGATCCCACCATGACAGTGAGAGCCGACATCACCGGTCGCTATTCCAATCGCATGTATGCCTATGAGCCAAGCGACGTCAAGCTCTGTAAGTACTGAGACCTGAATACCACAAATCACATTCATTGTGCCTCTTGGTAGTAGACTGAGTCTTCATGTCCCTTTGTTTCCTCAGTGTACGAAAACATGGAGAAAGCCAAGAAGCTTTTGAAGAGTGAGCTGTAAGCACTGCGAGGGATCGACCCTGTATAGTGACAGAGAGACATCAAATAATGTCAAGTGGTCACTACAGTTTACACATGTGAAGCCAAGCACTGGATTGTTCCTCTCACATCATATCTTCTTTTCAATTCAATATATGCTTATTGTCTGAATAATGTATTGCTGTACATCCACAATGTCTTTTTTTAAAAACATAAATTAAGCTGTTCATACGAGATGATGGACTTTTGTTTTTTGCTTGAACATTTTCCACAATGAAAATAAACTCAAAACAGTGCTAAAGACAAAAGGCACCAAAAACGCATCACACTATATACTATGTTATGTCATAGGTCTCTGACATGCTTTCCAACATTTTAAATAATAAGAATTGGAGTGAAATCAAGAGGAAGCATATTTGGCAAAGGAAATATCAGCACTAAAGTATTTGAAAGTGTTCTACAATCTCTCTCTTAAAAAAGAAGAAAAACAAATGCATTGTGTGGGATTTGGAAAGTTTATGATCATTAGGTGTAGTGAAAACCAATGTAAAACATGAGAGGACAAGACTAACATGGCCATCTAGTGGCTGTATTGAATAATTATCTTCATTGAGATTGATATCAAGACACTGAGACAAGACACTGGTTGAGATGGTAAATATTATGGGTAGATGGTTAATGATCAGCTTCTCAACAAAGGTAGAGATTCCATTTTCAAATCAGTCCTCCTATAGTTTATTGCAGAGATCATCACGCTAAATTCCCATTCTTCCGTTCAATGCTGGAAAACGATTACAATTTCAAGAATTACACACAAAAGAACAACCTAAAAGCACTAAGACACATCTGCTCAAGTGCATTGGCACAATGGTGTTGTGTGTTTGATCAATTTACTCTGTTACAGACTGTGGTCAGGACAGTTGTCCTTCATGTGTACATCTAAACCTCATTCAAACTTTAAATGGTTCATGTTATTTTGGATATTCTGGGTCCTGTTTTGTAGACGCACACCGGAAAGATAATCAAAGCTGGTATACCAGTCAATTAACACTGATTTCCTTTTTTAGTTGTTGGGAAATTGGTCTTGAAAGGAGGTTTCTGTGGGGTTTGAACCCACAGCCTTTTTTTCCTAAAAAATAATAACAGGACAGAAGAACTGTTTTTCAGATATTAAAGCGTTCCATTGACTATAGAACGGTTTTCTTTTCGTGGTAAACTGTTGGCTTTCAGCCTTCTCAGGAAACAGGGTTGTCTTTGAGTATTAAGTGATGCAAGCTCTTCATTAAGTAGCAATGTGTGTCTTTCTGTTCCTCACTTGGTCCCTGGCTGGGTCAGAGCAGAGAGCACAGCATGGAATTAGCCTAAAATCACAATCACATATATTTAACAGGTTCACGACAAGGGGTGTTAGGTGTTAGATGATAAAGGCACTACAGCAGACACAATTAACACATAAGTGTGTAAGGAGGAATTCATTAAATCGGGCAGGAAAAAAAGCCTGGCTACTGCATGTAACGGACCAAAAGAAGGCTAGACCTTTATTTTGAAGTGTGTAGCTAAAAGCAGAGGCCAAGTTGTTCCTTCTGCTACAGTTAAGGCCTAACGAGTGACAGCATGCGAGGAATGTTTGCTAGCTAAGGTGGCTGGGCACAGCAAAGGCTGTATGTTTGTAAATACCTGTAGACATTGAGACTAACTTAAAGGGAGACATGATGAACCTTGAAATGGACAATGGATTAGTGCCTGGCTGGAAAGGAGGAAAGGGTATTGTTTATGATGTTTTGTTAATGTTCACTGATTAGAGTTTTATTGTTTGCTGAATGGTTTGCTGTGTATTATGGTGGACTGATGGAATAATAGTTAAATATGCTTTGATTGTATTGTAAATGTAGGGATTATGGGATCCATATTACAGTATTATGGGGAATGTTCAATATTTCAGTTTTGAGACTTACTGATCTGTATTGTGATTTATGAAGTTATTGATGGGCAATGTTGTGTATTAATCTTTTGCTGTCTATTGTATGTTTTTCTTTTCAGTTTTCACCTTGAGAGACCACTAACTAAAATGGTCAAATCATCAGGTGAGTTTCAACTCCTTATTGCCAGCTGGGTCCGCTAGACTGTTAATCTGAATTTTAACATAGCTCAAAAAATAACAAGAAACAAGGTGGGAAAAGTTAAGTTATTTAGAGTTTTATTGTCATTTACAGTACAAAGGTTCAGACAGGTACATATAATAGTGTAGTGAATAGTGATGTAGTAGTATGTTAACACACATTTCATGCAAAAGGCCAAACAGCATAGTGCCAGCAGGGGCAACGTAAAAATTAGCCATCAGTGACACACACACACACACACACACACACACACACACACACACACACACACACACACACACACACACACACACACACACACACACACACACACACACACACACACACACGTGCACACACGCACGCTGCTAAGAGGATCTATCACAATCCATAATGTGGAGTAGTGTGACATTATTGCGTTCAGTTGACTGACTTGTTTTGGAGAATTCAGTGTATAGTAGAATGAACGTTTCAACATTAGCATAATTACGTCTGGTAAATACTACAGACTCTTGACAGCAATACTTGTCCTTCCACAAAATACAGTAAGCATTTTTTTATCATTATACTGCCAATGCTCATATTTGCTACAGCAACGATGCATTGGATCAGCAGAAATGAGGACCTTGAGAGAGCCCCGTCACTGGAGTGGTCAGTAAAAACTTCAGAGAGTGCCAGAATGCAACCAATCACTCTCATAGTTAAAGGAGCAATTTTGCGACACTTTTTTTTTTTTTTGCAAAAGTTATTTCCCTGTCCGTCTATAAGGCAGCAATCTTGTATTTTGCAACACTTGCAACACTGTAAAGCAACGTCCAACAATGCATTTGGGGCAAAAGGTACCATACCCACACATGCACACATCTTACAGAGGTAAACAAAACATTAATTTACATTTTAATTCATAATTTAAATTAATCGCAAATCTAAATTATTAACATGATGATTATTTCAGGAGGCAGGGACACAATACTTCCATTCCACACTTTTTCAAAACCTGTGTGGATATATTATTTTTGAATATTTGTTTTCATAAAAATGTCAATACAGCCTTTAAATGAACACTGAGGATTTTACTGTGTAGTCACACATGCCCCGTTCACACCAACAGGCTCATGCAGCGCTCTCCACAGATACAGCAGTTTTGTGTTTATGTCTATTTTCTTTCTGTTGTTTTTTAACACTCTTGGGGAGAAAAAAAAACAAGGATCTAACATTATGTAACACCGCAAACGAGTTGCGCTGTGGCAACCCGTGAAAACACACAAGTCACTCTTGTATTTACAATTGAGGCCCGTACGTACGAAGTCCGCTAGGGTGAGGTCACCGACAGTGCAAAGGGTTCGCCCTAAGCAGCCGTTCATAAGAACGCACTGGGGTTGGCCCGTGGGTCCTTCTGGTTCCTGTAGCGGTATGTGAACCACACTCCCAACATCTGAAACGATACAACAAACACACAGATGGCAGCAATAAGGTGAATGCTTCTCATGTAAAACATTGTTTTAGAGATGCATTTTGCTGAGAAAGGAGCCTTTGGCACCTATAAAACAATACATACTGTATGTGTCCAAACTATGGCCAAAAAACCATAGCAGAAAAAAACTTATACTCACTGTCATGGGGAAAATGCAATGTTTCTGAAACTGATTTATCAGGACCGATACGATAATTTTCAACAGCTATAACATTAACTGTTTCTTCTTCCTCTCAGTTTGGGAGGCCAGGAAACCAGATGTAAATGAATAGAAATCTTGTCAGAAGATACCTCCCAAGAGCTCTAGGTGGCAGTCAAGACATTGTGGAGCATGTATACAGTAAGTTCAATTCAAACCCCTGTCTAGACTGCAATTAAGCTTCACAGATGGTTAGCAGTTATATAGATTCTCACCTCTGTGAAGCTGAAGAACAGTCCGATAGCGCCCACGGCATGGAGAATCTCCCCAGCATGCTGTTGGATCTGATCAGCACACGGTGAACAGGAGTTGTTTGGGAAGCAGGGCTGCAGCGGGACACAGAGAAAATTGGATTTCAGCCACAAAGAAAATGAGTGGACAATATTACTGGAAACACATAATGAGATAGTTCCAAATGTCCATAATAAGGTCTGTAACTCTGACAGTGTACAAGAATCTCACCTGCACATTTTCTTTCACTTGATTGTAACCCTGCCAACCTGGCAACCCGTAAATGCAACACATTCCACTCTCACTTCCACCTTCACCTCCACCATAGCAAGATGGCCGATTTGTTTGACAGCACTACAGCAGAAGCTCTCCTCTCCACCACTTCTGTGCATTAACTATACTTCGCTCAGCGGTGAGTTAAAGGCTTAGTGTCCACACACAAAACATAAAATACTTTGTATATTATTAAGATAAGTAAATATTTTAAAATATATATTTCTTATTAAAAGATTAAAAGCATGCTAAAATGGATTGAATCTTTGAGATCCTTTTTAGAAACTGGTTATATCTGTTTATGCGCAATCATTAGTTCAGTTATCAGTTATTCTCATCCTCACTTTTTCGGTTCAGTTATTCATTGCACTACATGACAATTTTGTTATTTTCATGCACAAAAGTCAAATGTTGTGATACATGATATTACATGTCAAATGTAATATCATTACTAGTCTTTCAGGGGGACGGTGAAATCAGCCTAAAACCTAGCCTCAGTAAAACCTACACCTAATCGAAACCCCCCAAACGCCATCGCAACCCCCTGCAACCATTTTAGGAAGGTTGAGCTTTTTAGAAAACAGCCACAATCTTTGAAAAAACGGTCGTGGCAGCGGCCAAAATGATTTTGCCGTTGTGCTGTTACACACAATTGTTAAATCCTTCTGTCTACACATCCAGTAGCAGTTACACATGAGTTAGTGACTAATTCAGAGACAACATTCATGTGATTGCAAACGTACAGCCGCACAGGTCCCATTGAGGTCCACTTGTTTGAAGCCACAGCAGTTTAGGCTCTTCTCCACATCACTCTGCGTTGTCTTAGAGTTGTTCCAGCCAACCTCCAAGAGTTCCTCCTACCAAACAAAGATTCAGTTACTGAACAAAACAAAAACGCCAAATTGTTGCTGTGGGGTAGAAACTGTGTAGATCCATATTTGTATGCATGTTTCTTACTACAATAATAAACAAAAGTAGCTGATCAGCTACAACATTTCTGCCTGATGGCAGCAGAATCTTTGCACATATCTAAATGAGTTGTAACACAAGGAGTTTACACAGTTAAAGGTGCTCTCTCTCAGTCCCAAATGGCCTCTCTAGTCCATTTCATCTGCGGCCACCCTTGATTACAGACGCCACAAAACCACCAGACAAATGAACTCTGTTAAACAGAAAGCTGATCTTCAATATACCATTATCCCAGTAATTAGTGGTAGAGCTAATCGACCAACATAATCCAAGCGATTCAATTTTGACAGCAATCAACTTGTCTAATTCATTACAGGCTGATGCATTATTCATACTGTTGGTCTGTCATCTCATAGTAAAAGGGTTTCTTTGCGTAGCCAAAGTGGGATGGTGCTCAAGCATTGTTTCCCAATTAACCTTTCACAGTAGCTCGGGACCCAAAGGAAAAATCTGTCTTGCTGGCACCAAAAATAAATTATTAATTAACCACTATGTAACTGCGAAAAATAGACAAGCTCACAACTTTGTGACAAAGTGATGTGTTGAGCGTGTAAATCACCAAGCTCAAAACAGTTTGTTTTGTTTATTTTTTTCCTATGAAAATGTGAAACACTGCTAAAGAACAATGGCGAAGTGCAAAAGATCAAATGTATCCAAAAGCAAACATTTAGGGTTTGGACTAATTTGTTGAAAGAGTAGTTTGAAAATTGGAAGAAGAGAATAGATCATCGGTACCTCTTCCTGTGAGGAAGTCAAAATGTCACTTCCTCTCCCTTATCAAATAAAGCCTTTGTTTTCCATCTGTGTTTATAAGAGCGCTCCAGCTACTCTTTCCATCAATCAGTCCACAACGTTGCTTTTCTTGGATTGGTTTTATTGTTTTATTAAGGGGGTCTCCCATAAAGTCAATTGTTCACTAAGCCTGATACTTTGGTGACCCATGCATAAAATAGCAGATCAATGTGTCACGTTGTGAGCTTGTTTTTTCAACATGATGTGCATTGTTGTGTGATGGAATATTAAATTGGCAATAATAGTAGTAGTAGTAGTACCTGCTGTTCTTTGTTGATTGCCAAACAGGCAAGGGAGAGGGAGAACTGCACAAAGAATATCATGAACAGAATGACCATGTACTGAGTTTCATGGTAAAGGAGCAACAGCATTTCAAACATTATTAAATACGATCTCCCTCAAAAAGAGTATGACTTGACTTAAAAGCATAAATGCATATTGGTAGGACCTAATATTGGAAAACGACTGCATACAGCTGACTACACAAAGTGAAATATGATGCTGCCCTGGTTGGTCTTGCATATCTCATTCCATGTGCACACATGAATGGAAAAGCACATGGAGTTTCCACAACAGAAAACAATGGAATAAAATGACCATGCTTATTTACTTTTTTTTAATGGAATATATGGCTTGTGGCCCCAGGCTCATACTTAGCTCCAGGCATTCATACTCAATACAATGGCTCACTGACAAGCGTCCTGTATCCATGGCAATGGTGAATGTCAGGAGGTACACTATGACGCTCACAGACTGAGAGACAGTCCAAGTGACGCCAATGAGTCAAAAAACTCACAGGGGTTGTCATACATAGTATAAATGAAAGACTTTTTTATAAGATGTTATGGACCAGTGATAACCAAGCTGTCCCCAATTAGATGACTGCGTTTAGTGTGAATGACAAGGCTTCTCAACAGTGTGACCTAAATGTGATCCCAAACATCTGCAGGTCAATAGGTCACACTCTACTCAGACAGACAGACATAGGGACACACACAGCCCTTCAAAAAAGTTATACCAGTAATAAATATATTTACTTGTTTACTTATTTACTTCTACTTTACTTGTGATACTGAAAACAATTGCCACAGGCATTGAATTGCATTCTATGTACTGCCATCTTGATGACTTCTGCAATGCATGGCTTTCAGACAAACACAACACATCTGACTGTGCAAATACTGTGCTGGATGTCTACAATGTAGGGCCTTTCACGCGTCTCCCAGCAACCACGGGACTTGTTGGTAGAGCAGACGTTCTGCATGTAAAAAGGATACAAAGAACAGGAGGACCTGGTGATGTTTCATGGCTCCAATGAGCCCAGCCAGCGCCACGAAGAACAGGAAGACCCCCACTGCCACCACACCCCCCACCACCTGGAAACTGGACACCAGGCCAAACCATTTACCCCACGCAGCGATGCCAATCATCAACAAGCTCACCATCTGGAGAGGGAGAGAGAGATTTGAGAGAGAGAGCACACAGGTGTGCTCTGTGACATGATGGCCAAAACAGTTATGTATTCTTTTTTTTTTTTTTTTTTTGCTTTGTTTTGTTTTTGTTTTGTTAATGAAAACCTTGCTTTTTTAAAAACCCATTTCGTCCTGACATTGTGGATTCTACAAAACATTGGCATATGGAAAGATTTGTGCTTCATTCTCACTTTCAACAGTCAGTCAAAGTTAAAACACCACAAGTACAGTAGAGAATGGTTTAAGTGTCAAATATTCATGTGTCCAGTTGTAGCCATAAGCAAAGCTAGCTGGTTTTGCTGACATTTCAAAATCAAGTATGTCAAATTTGTATTGTCCCAACTCCTAACCAAGGACAGCTGAGGTCCCAGGCTGTGGCACAGGTAAATAAAATGGGTACAAGGAGCAGTGTTCTGTGCTCACCTCGGCGTTATCTCAAAGCAAATCAGTATCTCAGTTAAAACACGGCTCGGCTCTGTGTGGACGTTGGTCACCGCATTGAGATAGGAGGCTGGCCCAACAGTCATAAAGCACGCTATGACTCAATGAGCTAGAATTACACCCAGTAAACTGAAATAAGGTGCTTCAGCTATTTAATGTACTTGAACCGATGGTTCTCAAACCTTTTCATTGTCAAAGACCCCAATAATATAATCTCCGCTGTCGGAAAAGAAACAACCTAAATGTTCTATTAAATATGGAGACTTTGCAGAGTGCGTCAGTAATCAAGTATGATGTCAGAACAGGTCAGTTCCATCCATGTACGGAACCTGGCGGGGGATCCGGTCCAGAGCCCAAGCAAAGGCCTTTTTGCAGCAGTTCTAGACAAGCGTGGTTCTGATGGACTCAACACACATTGCACTCCCTGTGGGGTGTGGAATGTGTGTGTCAGATGGAAGTTGGTGGGGTGAATGGCTCTTGGGGTACTACATAAACACAAAGAAACTTGTTGAATTTAGTTATTATACTATATTACCGGTATATTATATTATTAACCTCTGCCTTATAGCATTGTGAATTTATAATGTACATTAACTAATTTGGCAAAGACTTTTAATAGTGTAGAGGGAAAAAAAATGAGGGGGGCACTATAGAGCACTGGGGACCTCGGTAAACAAGGAAGTCATGATAGTGATCCATTCAAGGATGGGGCACTCCCATGTTTGATAATGGTGTAGGGTTAGGCCATGGATGCCCATTTGATCCCTGGGAGTGAGACCCCAAGCTAATCTGTTTGTAGTCTGGGGGTGACCGGGCCCCATGTTGAGAGCCCTGAAGTAGGTCAATTTAAAGGGGAATTCCACTCATTTTCAGCATTTTAATGTCACTAATATACCTTAGAGATGTTGTGTGGACATGATAAAAAAGTTCCCCCAATCCTGTATTTCCTGAAAATGGATGTCTGAAAAAAATCATTAACATGGTGAAATACATCAGATGACATCATCAAGATGTATTTCACCATGTGAATGATTTTTCTGTCAGAACCCTTTTTCCTGAGAGGGTTCCCCCAATCCTGTATTTTGCTGAAAATGGAGGTCTGAAAAAAAAAAAAAAAAACATTAACATGGTGAAATACATCAGATGACATCATCAAGATGTATTTCACCATGTGAATGATTTTTCTGTCAGAACCCTTTTTCCTGAGAGGGTACAAATGGAACCAAATGGACCCGCTAGGGCCCTTTTGGTTCACATTTGTATCCTCTCAGGAAAAAAATGAAAATGGGTGGAATTCCCCTTTAATGTCACGCATTCGCCCTGATGTCAGCAAAACTGATTTTCTTATCTTTGATATTCGCCTACCATATAGCCTATTACATAAGCCCTGTTGTTTTAAGGCAATAGGCGGTAGACAACGTTGTCCAATTAAGCTATACACACTCTGTGTAAGAAACCAAACCACTATTAAATAATATAATGCATTATGCAAATCTGACACAAACGGGACAGTGTTCTGCTTTCCAAAGGAAGGAATCGCACATTCTAAAAGCCAGAGAACGTTATTATTTCATGATTTCAAGAACATTTTCACCACAGGGAAAGGAAAAGGAGGTTGCATTTGTATTCGTAACCTACATTTTATTCATCGCAGGAGGAGGACGACATGCGATCGCATCCCATTTCTGATTCTGACACGGAATCATTCTGAATAATTGATCAAAGCCTGACCTGCATTGTGCCATTTACAAAACATACCGTAGGCTACTATTTCCTAATCCAAACAGACACTCTCAGTCTTACCACGGTCGCATTAATAAAAACAACACACCCATGTGCCCTACAGCAGAGCTATAAAGCACCATATGGTATAGTCATTAGTAGGATATGAACAGGCTACTCACTACATAGAGGATGTTGAGCGCACACAGGCAGTGTTTGGAGCAGGTGAAACCGGCGCAGCCCATCTTGCCAAAATTCTGACAAATCCAGATGAATAAATGCCGCAAGCCAACTACCTATCTATTATCATAGAACCGGATCGATCATAAAATAAAAAATATACTCTATATTCCCCGAGCAATAATTAGGATTTCTCCTAAAGAATGGAAATGGAGAGTCGCCCAATAGCAGGTTGGAGTGGGACCGTGGGGCGACCGACGTTGTGTGCATGTGACTCATGATGACGGATGATTCTCTCGGCAGTCAGTCTAGACCAGAGCCATCTAGTAGAAAAAGTGCGACATTGACGGGTCAGACAACTGAGCGCACGGGCGCTGTCCATGCAGCCTGAATGGGGACAAGCTGTAGTTAGAAATACTGTTACATTGTTTTCAACAAGCGCAGCAAATATAATGGCTATTTTAGTTATTATATTTGCGCTATTATATAAAGCTATCTTAGGCACGCGTGCAACGTGCCAACTGTTTAAAGTATTCTGCAGTTGTAACAACTAAACTCGCTTTAATGTTTGTTGCCTGTCCCTATTTGTTGCACCCATTCTCAATAGAAGTCTATGTGGAAGAGCCGCCATTAGACTGGCCCCATGAAGTCAACGGAGTTTGCGTGACTCTGTCTCTACGCGAAGGGCTGTTCGAGACCGCGGATTGGCTAACGGATCCTAATTGTTATATAGGCCTTCTGCTCTCACTCAGTACAGTCCAATATAATATATTTATTTTCTACCATACTTGGTTTTCAAACGTTTTATGATAAGGACTCCCCAAATCGATAATAGCATTATTAATATGGTATTCCAAAATTCAGTTCAAAAACAACACATAGGCCTAAGTCGAGTCTGTGCGGATTCTCTCTGCAGAGAATGATCACACAGCTGTAGACTCTAAAGGGCATTTCACTTTCAAAGAAAACTTTTGGTCATTTTATGGTCTATTCAGTCTCATGTGAACACCCAGACAGTTCATAAGTTACTCTATTCAGCATTTAGATATTTGATGTTCATTATAGCTGACCCCTCCTGGTTACAGCCAAATGAATAAAACAATATTTAAAAAATAAATGAAGACTGTAAATGAAATTCCACAATCCTCTCACATTAGGAGGACAATATCAATCCCCAGAAAAAAGATGGGTTGTCTTCGAATAATCTGCCATGGTTGAAATGGAGATTTAAGTTATAATGGGTTTGTATAGGTAAGAGGCAGATATGCTGAAATGAACATCAAATATCTAAATGCTGAATGGAGTAACTTTTAAACTGTCTGGAGTGTTCACGTGAGACTGAGTAGACCAGTGGTTTTCAACCTTTTTCATCCCAGGGCCCACCATAGCATTTGAGCCACGGACCATTATTTAAGGACATTTTATCCCCACATACCCCCCCCCCCCAAACTAAAGATTTCTTTTGTTTCTGTCCATGACCATTAATCTTCTAGTTGTGTAGATTAGGACTAATTCACATGATGAATATTTTAACTCTTGAGAACGTAAAAATGAAACCAAATGGACCCACTAGGGTCCATTTGGTTTCATTTTTACGTTCTCAAGAGTTACATCTGGTTAAACAACTTAGATGGGGACCACCTGGAACCCTCTCTAGGACCACCTGTTGAAAACCCCTGGAGTAGACCATAAAATAACTAAGTTTTTTTTGAAGGTGCAATACTGTACCCCTTTAACTAAAGGGCAGAGGTGGCTCAGGGGTAGTCATTGGATGGAAACCGCAAGATTGCCAGTTCAAACCCGGGCTCCCCCAGTTATTGTTGAAGTGTCCTTGAGCAAGACACCGAACCCCAATTGCTCCTGATGTGCTAGTTGCACCTTGCATGGTTTCCACCACCATCACTGTATGAATGTGTGTGTAAATGGTTGAATGTGATGCACATTATGTAAAGCACCTGGATAAAGGTGCTAAAAATGCACCATTTAACATTTATGATGCCCAAGTATATTAATAATACAACAGAGAAGATGATTGAGATTTGATGTTGATGGTCAAATGTGCACCATGTGATTTCCTTCTCCTGTTACTCATTTATGATTCAACAGCCTGTTTAGGTTCAAAAGAGAATACAATCCTTTCTGCCCGGCCACTCTCGGGCATTGGCCAGACCAAAGGACTGTAGACAGGAAAACACCACGGTTCCTTCCACCAAAGATAAAGGCTATTTTTTACATTAGTATTAAAATCATATTGTACATGAACTCAGCATCAAAATTATATACAGCATAAATAACACTTCCCAGAAATTAACCACAGTATACACCTGACCTGAGCATTAAATAGATCATACAACATACCTGTATGTCCTCATGTTCTCATACTGTAATACTGTAATAACCTACCTATCAGTGTTATATTGTGTCTTGCCTTTACACAAACATCAGCATTATAGATATATCCTGACTAAACATGACAGACATTAGTCTACAGCAAGTTCACAATGTTATGAGCTTATAGATCGGCTATTTTGGTCTAATGTTCGATGCAGAATGTGGATGATGAGGAACATTATATATCCCTTAATGTATTATTAGTGATATGCCATTGCTGTACATGTAAATTCTGCATGTCGAACGCATTGGTTTGGGAAGAAAGTACTTTTCTGGAACAAAAGTGCTGCTACAGTAAATTTTATCCTTGAACACAGGTGAGAGGTCAGCCATTGTTCTCTCCCCTTGAAGGAAAAGGTGGTGTAGGCACTTTTAGGGTATTTTCCCAATTTACCAGTTTCACCAACACATTGTGGAATAATAATTGTTTGGTTTCTTTATTTTCATGTAGCAAGATCAATTCTCCCACACCCAATAGTTAAATGGAGAAATGATTAGGAGAAATTGGATCAATTAGTGATGCCATTCAATTCTCTTACACCCAATAGTGTACTACTTAAAATGACTTGTGACTGTGCTGACAGTCAGAGATGACCACACAGTACGTAAATATAAGCTGCTGTGCTGTATAGTGTACAAAGGTACTCTGAGAGTTTTGGGGACCCTTGAAGTAAAAATGTTTTAGTGAGATTAAATTAGATTTACTGTTGTCATTGCCAGAGCATCTTCACACAAGAATGACCAAACCCAAGAATGAGAAGAAACATTACATTCAGTTTTTTTTTGGCAGGTTTTTGTATGCCACATAGAAAGTAGTATGTGAATACATATAAAAACATTTTATTATTCATAAAAAGGTAAAATCATTTCCACATCAAATACACAAGTTCTGCTCCATAAAACGATGTGTGAAAACTACTGTGGATTACGATTGCAATACCTGAACAGTATTGATAAAGGGACCGCTTGCAAAGGCAGTCAAGATGGCGTACACACGCACGCACGCACACACACACACACACACACACACACACACACACACACACACACACACACACACACACACACACACACACACACACACACTATATTGCTGCTGTCGGGCATAAACCTTATGTCTCTGTATTTTTCATGCTTTTATGTAAATTAATGCCCTTTTATACTACAGTGCCACACAGTGAATGTGGAAATCTGTGGGTTTTAAATTTAAACGGCGAAAAGTATGAACAATAGCTTGTGAAAATTCTACATTGTATCCAATTGAAACACAAGTTCTTCTTATCCATGTCTTGAAAAGTATGTGTGTGTGTGTGTGTGTGTGTGTGTGTGTGTGTGTGTGTGTGTGTGTGTGTGTGTGTGTGTGTGTGTGTGTGTGTGTGTGTGTGTGTGTGTGTGTGTGTGTGTGTGTGTGTGTGTGTGTGTGTGTGTGTGTGTGTGTGTGTGTGTGTGTGTGTGTGTGTGTGTGTGTGTGTGTGTGTGCGTACGTACGCGCATGCTTGACATAACCTCTGTGAGGGAGGACTGTGGACATGACCACTGTGGCCTCCTCAAACTACACAGAGAAAGTGCATCATCCTATGAAACAAAAAAATGTAAAAATAGAAATCATTGCTATAGAGAGTTTGTTCAATAACAGACTCTCTTTGTCTCCCCAGCTCTTTAGTAAAGAGAAAGCACATTTTCATTTCAGGATACCTACTACCTCTACTACTTTATCCAATCAGAAGCGTGAACTCAAGTAAAAAAAATCATACAGAAGGTCTCTCTCCTAAAATATGAAATTGATGTCCAGACTAATGAGCTGGGAGAGACGGCAAACGTGAGTGTATTGCATTGGAATACAGACCTGTAATCTCTTCACAAAAAAAGTTCACTTAAGGTGTTTGCACGTTGATGGGGTTATTTCTTCAGTGTGTTTTGTGTGGATCCGAAGGTAGTAGGCTATCAATAGCTGCCAGCCTGTCACCAACGGCCCACTAGATAGCTGTGGACAATGTATAAAATTGACCCCAGTACGAAAAAAAGAGAGAAATATCTGATGACAGTGTGCAAGAAATTGATAAATTCTTCAGACATATAATGTAAGGTTGATTCTCTTTTTTTTAAATGTCCTTTGCTCCAATATTCGCCAAGAAAAAACTGTGCAAACACCTTTCCATCCCGTTAAATATGAGTCCTAACACATAGGCTTAATGAATTCTCCGTAGACAAAATGATGTTATGCAACATGGAAACTAAATGGGAGTTGCTCTCAGGCAGAAAGCTTGTATCTCCACATTAAACCTTTCCTGTTTTTGTGTAAATGAACGCCATACTGCTTTTTTGGTGTTTAAGTAAAAGTTAAAGTGCTGCGGGTTTTATAAATACTGAACCAATGAAAATTAATAGCAAAAGCTTGTTACTAAGTAACTACACTGGATCCAATGGAACACAGGATATTTTTCTTTCTTTGTCTTAAAAGTGATGGTTTAGGACATACAAGGTTTCCACCCGAGTGACGAGGTGCAAAGACATACAGGCCACAGGAGGCTTCAGAACCTCACAATATCAAAAGTCTCTTCCCTAATCGTCTTCTCCCTCAGACTCGGACTCTGCAAGTGAAAAGATAAGAGGAAGGCAGCTGTCAGAGCCCTAAATGATTGAGGACATGGACAAAAAGCAAAAACATAGGAGCAAAATAATGTACTAAATGGATGATTCTCATTCCCAACTTGGCGTATAAGCAGCATAGCTTAAAGTTGTCTGTTAAGTAATAACAAGCCTCTCTAAAAACTTAACTTTAAAAACTTAGTTTTAATGATTCGTTCACCGTTCAACAGCATGACTGAACCTCATCACCACACTCCGAACCTTAACTCATTTTCCAGAATTAATAGTATATTTGCAATGCATATTACCATTATTATTCCCTTCCTTATAACTATATTATCCCTGCTTGTAAGTTGTGGTCAAATAAAACTTTCTTGATCCTTGATTTTGGAATGAGTTGGTGATGCCCTCTGCTGGTTACAGAGAGAATTACAGCCAATTATTTATACCTGCTGCAAGTATAGTTTAATCACTTAAACCTAATATGGTCTGCCCACAAATTGGAAGATGATCTACAAGCTTGTAATGCATAGCAAGCTGGCATGTGTTATTATTTTTGCACAATGTTTTCATGTTTTGGCCAAGCCTACTACGACAGTCTCAGAATTGGGTATTTTCTGTGTATAACAGATGGAATTCTGTGGTTCATGTGGTTAAGCACAAATAATATATCATTGCTGTCAGGAAGATATGCCTTCATTTCTGCCTGACAGCAATGATATATTTGTGCCTTACGTTGTCATACCACAGTCACAGTGTCACACAAAAATAGCCGACTGCTATTCTTGTCATAAATAAGAAGAATAAGTGTATGTGTGTAATACATATTAGACCAGTGAATAGTATTAACAAATACTTGTGACAAAATAACTTAATTTTACACTACACATTATATTATGAAAAGGTGGTTACCCTCTTCAGCATTCTGCAGCCACTCCACAAATTTCTTCATCTGTTCCAGAAAGACACTCTTGCCTTTGGTGGCAACTGTGCTGTGGCCATCTTTATACCACCTCAGTATGGACTCCTCGCTCAGCACATCAGCTAGATGAGACAGACAGCACAGGAAACATTCATTAAAGTTCAAGGCTAAAGGTCTCATATTGTTACATCTTGATCACCGATATGTCAACGGTCAAGATACACCAAATGTTTACTGCGCATGCACATTGTGTTGGGAATAATCCATTGTATGGCAATAACACTGGGTACACCAGGCAGTTGGATAACGCAAGTTATCTAAAAAAGGATTGGTTGTATTTTTTACATGCGGGATGATACTATTTTTGAAGGGCAGAAATAATCAACCCAAGTTATGTTGCCACACTTTTATTTTTTACAGTATATACACCTTCAACATCAATAACTGCTTCAGTAGGCCTACACTATGTAAACCACTTCCTCTACAGGTATATACTGCATCAGATCAGGGGCATCAGGGAGGCTAAATAAATTAGGACAGACTCTAATAACAGACTTGGCTCCTTTGTCGTTTTCAACCAGGCAAAAATCTCACATATCCCCCCTTCTCCACTCCTTCCATTGGCTCCCGGTCGTTGCCCACACAGAATACAGAAACTCTGGGCTGTCATTCAAAGCAACCAAAGGTATGGCACCGCCATATCTTGCAAACCACCCCAGAAAACGCAGGGAAGCTGGAAGTACCTTCACTAAAAACGCCGGGACAATGCTTCACATGTCCCAAACTCCCTTCTCCCTTTTGTCTCCAATGTTTGTGTTATGCAATGCATGTGTTTACACAAACACTCCTTCACAAATAAATGTAATTGGTATGTGTTTAACGGTATGCGTGTATGTAAACAGCAAGCTCCAGGTGAGCCTGCTGGCTTGATCCTTAAGTGATAAGTAACCTACTGGTGATGGGTTGATAAATGCGGGATGTGCAGACCTTTGTAGAAGAGCATTACTATCTTGGAGAAGGACTTCATGAATTGGATGTTGTCATAGCAATACTCCTGGATCTTCAGCAGAAGCACCATTTCTGATTGGCCCTGTGTGGTGAACTCTGCCAGTAGTGGAGCATTGTGCTGCAAGATGAAACACACACACACACACACACACACACACACACACACACACACACACACACACACACACACACACACACACACACACACACACACACACAATTTGTTAGGACGACTTGAGACATCATGTGACTAATACAAATAAATACACTTTGTGTCATACAATAACACACTACATGTCTCCTAATGTAGTGGAAGTGAATTGTAAGGCAGACCCTGCGCATTCACAAGTAAATGTACCAAACATACAGCTGATACAAGTACTTGGAATATGGCTTGATGATAATACAATATACAGTATACTTGTCTTGTCTGTAAATTAAGGTAAAAAAAATGGCTTTTTCTACTGGAACAGAGATAGTTTCGCAACAACATGCAGGAAAAGAGACCCTATTGAACCAGTCTTTCGTTCTGTTATTGGACTATGGGATTGTCATCTCTACAAAAGCTGCCCCTTCTGTCCTCAGGGCAAATGAAAAATTGTTTTGTTTTGTTTTTCTTTTGTTAAAAAATAATAATAATAATGATAATACAGGTTTCTTTTCAAGAATTTGCATTCCTGAATAAAGTAATATACTGTCCTCATGTATGTATTAAAAGAAAATGAATCATGGCAGGGGAAATAACAGGAATATATTGTGAAATTATGGTTAGATATTTAACCCAGCATTGTAGTATACGGAAAATATTTTGCGTTTTGTTGAATTAAACCAGGGACATCTATTTTCTATTGGCAATATATAAGGGGGCGCTGTGGGTAAAATGTGTTGCATCAACAGACCCAGTCCCAGGAAGTAGGCCCATAGAGACTATAAAAGAAGCAGGAAGTGGGGCGCCAGGCTGGTGCCATGGGGCTGGGAAGGACTAAATGTTTGGTGGTGTTTTGTTTAGCAAATAAAGTCTGTATAAGCCATTCAAAGTTAATTCAAACATAAAATGACGAAAGAGCCTAGTGTCTGAGACTTGGTAGCCTTTGGCTGGACTAGGTTTTGAAACTTTGATTAGGAGATGTGTTTGATAATAAACAATCAAACAAACAAACAAACAACAGAGAACCAGCAGAACCAGAAGACTCCTAATTTAAAGGATGGGTGAGGAGGATACTTTTGTTTTCTCTTTTTTTGTTCAACGCATTACCCTTTTGTTTTATAACTTCTTTGGATTATTTTGAGGATAAGAAAATTACTTTAGAATATACTCGGATTACAGGGACATCCAGATAATTGATGTACTTGGATTACCTTTACTATGGGACTCATTCAGGAGGACATTGGGGGGCGTTAAGTTTTATTTTTGAGGCAATGGTGGTGTGTTTCGTTATGCCCTAACCTACAGCTCATTTGCAGCAGTAATAGTTGCTGTCACAGGTATAGGACCATTCTATACCTGTGCATAAAAATGTGCCACTTATCGTTATCAGTCCAGTGGTTTGTGAGACTAGCCGCAGGACACAGACAGCCACACACAGATCACCTCCCTCTCCAGTGCCACAACGTAAAACAAAAAGAGCACCCCACTGAGCTTGTAGTTTGGCTATTTTGGAGTGCAACTTACTTTGAGGTGTTTGAGCGCCTGCTCAGTGACCAGTTCGTCCTTCTTGTTCCACTCCACAGCATTCATCAGGCAGGTCCACAGCAAGCCGATCACAGCCGGCTCCTGCAGGGAGCTTCTCTTCATCTCCTCTTTCACATACACAACCATCTGCACAAGAACAACTTGTCACTATTCGCTGTGCACATATATCCACTTCAGTGAACAAGCAATAAATAAATATGTATAAAAATGGAATTGCCTTTTTGCTCTGTGTTGATGTCATCACCTACAAGGTGTGATTAGACGCTTGGTAACCAATTACAGCGGAATGATGCATGATATCAAAATTATGCCTGTGGATATGTTAGATATGTTCAGAGATCATGTGTACCAATTTTCGTGAGGTTTGGACAAAATCTGTAGAAGGTGGAGTAAAAGGTGTGTTGGAGAAAATTGCATGCAGATCCTTGTTAAGATATAGAAAGAAAGGATTATCTGCACTCTCTTGGATACCGGTAGTTTCTTATGTTCTTTTATGATTAGGCACGGACAACAGCAGCAGTATATCTAGAGATATGAGCGTTATTTTTCTCTATCTCGTACCTCCTTTATGGGACAGTCCTGTGACAGGCGCTCCTGCAGCTCCTTCTGAAGCTCCTTGCGTGTTCCCAGGGTCTGCTGGACGCGCAGGAAGTCCGACAGCTCCTTCAGCCCCGCGTCCGTGAAGTACTTGGTGAAGTGCTCCACGGTCTGCTTGTTGGCAGGAAACAGCTCCTGAAATCATTCAGAAGGAGGCCGTCGCTGTTAATATCACTTCAATGTCAATAGCAGAAGAGCAGCTCACCAACATCAGCGTCCCAATGTGAAGGTTTGTGAGCACGCCTTGTAGATGTGCTATTTTTGCTAGTGTTTAGTGTTGACAGATTGATCCACAATGTCTCTACCTGACAGCAATGATATAAAAAATACTGTGTGTATATATATATATATATATATATATATATATATATATATATATATATATATATATATATATATATATATATATATATATATATATATAAAAAAATTCACGCAGGGTTCACTACTTAACACTTAATCTGTAGATACTGGTAAATCCAATCAATATGCCCATTTTACAAATGTAGGGTTATCTACATAAGTGCTGCACAAGGAATTTAAAATACACAATAGAAGCTAAGACAAACAACACAATAAGCAACATAAGTCACACAAAGAAATTTTACTTGGAGCAGCGCTATATGAATCCCAGAAAAGCGTTGTATCCTATTATAATTATTATTAGTCAAGGTGTAAAAGTCGAGAGTTCAGTTGAGATTTCAACAGAAGGGGACAGTTTGATATGGGGACAGTTTGATATGGGTATGAAAACACTCAGTCACCTTTGCTTTTTAAATGTCTTTGGGACGAAAAGGTCCAGCTAAGTAGCTCACTGCAATGACCTTGAGCCATTGTCGTGTTGCTGGAATGGGCATGATGTGATCATGCTTGCAGATACCAGTTGAAAGACGTGCCATAGCATTACCAGCTGTAGACATGCAATAGAGTCCTGGTTCATACCAAACATAGAAGTCAACATAGCAATTTGGACACACTCGTGACTTTGGACTAGTGTAATAGTCCAAAGTCACAAGTATAGAAATAAAACCACAGAACACTCGTTCAAAGTCATTAAAAGATAGCATAGCACAGATTTCAATTTGAGCTAGCAGCCAGGTGACATCTGAGGTCATGTCCTGGAACAAACATGACGTAGATGCTCAGTGTCTGAGGAATACAGTGTATTCAATTAGGAGTGTGGTTAATAAAACTAACAGCAGCTAATTCAATGAAAAAAATAAGAACTTTTAATAGAATAATACATTTTCAGACCCACAGCCTAAACTGAACACTGCTAAATATTCATTGGGACAAGGAGACCTGCTCCCTGTTGATAATTATACCTCGTATTGAGCAGCACGGTGCATTTTTAGCAACATCAAGTACAGAAGGGCTGACAGGTGAACAGTGTCACCATGGAAACACCCTGCAGATAATAACATTTAGCCTTCAACTGTAAAATGTTCACAACCCACAAGAATAGAGCTCATTGTCCATGCGTTCATCCTCCGTGGAGGATGAATCATAAAACGGAGGTTCTCAAACATTTTCAAGGTGGCCCAGTGTCCTAAATAAAAATGGATCAGTCAGCTCTAGTTGACTCTCTAAGTCAGGGCTTTTCAACCAGTGGTCCAGGGACCACCAGTGGTCCTTGTGAGAGTTCCAGGTGGTCCCCAGCTAAATAATGTAAAGTTGGTTACAGATGTAACTCTTTAGGAGTGTAAAAATGAAACCAAATGGACCCTTGCAGGTCCATTTGGTTTTATTTTACACACTCAAGTTAAAATATAGTTAAAATATTCATCATGTGAATTAGCCCAAGTCTATGCATTCATTTTGATCTGTATGTTTGACTGTTTTTGTTCCCCAAATCCAGCCTGGAATTGTGGACAAAAGCAAAATTTCTGTGGGGCTAAATTGTCATCAAATGATGGTTTGTGGCTCGAATTCTGAATAAATAGTGGTCCTTCGTATCAAAAAGGTTGAAAACCACTGCTCTAAGTTGGTTACTAAAGTCAAGAAAGTACTGTGGGGCCATATCACTCTAGTACACTGGCTTGACATCTGTCAAAGAAGTTTCTTAAAAAATACAGTTTGGGGCCAAAATACAATTCTTATCTTCTGTTTTTGTTATGAAATATCCTGACCTCTCAGGTCATGGATAGGTCTGCTTTCTGTTCCAAAAGAAGGTCTGAATTAAATATAGAGAAGCAACATTCACTTTGTATGCACCACAATGTGCACCACAATGGAGTAAACTCCAAGGAAACCACAGGTCTGCTAGAACAACTCTCACTTCTTTTAAATCAAAGCTCTCTTTGCTGCCTTTTTAATGAGGTCTTTGATTACTGTGCTGCACATGTTTTTTTATGTGGAACTTTTGGTTGCTAATGCTCTTTAATGATTTATAAATCCCTTTGAATTGCCTTGTTGAACAAGCTGAACAAGTCCACAACATGTTACACTAGGCATGTTTCCATAAAGCCCTGTTTTTGTGCAATAAGCCTCTGGCAAATAAAATCGCGAATGGAAAAACCTAAAAAAAACATTTGTGCCCTTGCAGGTGGTGGATTTTTGGGCTATATCAAAAAAAGTGAAACACTTTCTATTTTTTTTTTTTTCTAATTAGAAAGCATTGAACTTGAGTTATATATATATATCGCTTCTGAACATTTGGGGTAAAAAGACGTGCAATGGTGAGTCAGTGTTGTGCTGTACCAGTGGGCTTGGGGGGTAAATGGGTGGTCGAGTGTGGCCATGGTGGGTGGGATGTGGATACAGTTTACAGACTCTCAAAGACTCCTTTTTTGCACTTTGCATTGATGAACTGTACTCTGTATGAGCTGCAATGACCAGTTCATCCTACGGACGTATGTGCCCAGAATATGAATGCAAGTTCAAGTCTGGATTACTTTTCATTGCATGATGGTGTCGCACAGATATACAATGTACAAAAACGTGTGCCCGATGAGTCCTGTTGTCAGACAGCTTATAGATAAGCTCAGACATAATACACTGCGTCAAGAAGTGTTTGTGTATGCGTGCATGTGTGTGCGCGTGCATGTGTATATTGCGAGGCACAGTAGAGGGGGGCTGTTGGGGAAAAACACACTTTATTAGATTATAGGGTATTAATTAATATAGCTATGTTAGGGAAGAGCCTGATAACGTGGGTTGAATCGCGTATACAGTGTGATGCTTATGCATCATGCCTTTGATTTGTTTAAATTGTGTATGTAAGGTGCATGCTGCATTAAATAATCTGATAAATAATGTAAGATTATCCCGTAGTGTGTCAAATTTCAGATCTGGTAGTGTTTTACCACCCTAAACAGAACACCAAACGGTAAAATACTGTAAATGTCAAATCATATGCGTTTTACTTGACTGGCAAAATATCGCCACCTACTGCTTATTTCATGAACGAGTTTAAAAACTCCCAAGAAGTGTATTTTATCAGTGGAAGGAAACGCACAGCCTTCTGTGATACATGACAGAATGGAGGTGCTAAGGTTCAAGCGGTTCATTCAGTAGAACGGCAGAGAGACATTGGGTGCAGACAAGAGAGCAGGACATTCAACAAAAGGTCTCAAGCTATAATTGGGGCCAATGCAGTGTAAGTTCTATTCTTACCAGAAGTCTTTTATCCAGGTTGGCCTTCCTCAAAGCTGAGGTGACAGAATTGGCATCTTTCTCGGCTATCCATGCTTTGAACATCTTGACTGCAAACGATGCAGAGATTCCTGAGAGAGTACATTAAAAAGGATTCAAGGCAGGCCTTCATTACATCTTCATAAGTTATATAGTGTATTATTGAAATATATTCACACAAATGATCAACCATAATTGGTGTGCAGCATGCACGCACGCACACACACACACACACCTTCCTTGACGACATTGTCGCTGAAGAGGCTGGTGAGGATGTGTGGGGGCAGGGTTCCATTGGCCAGCAGGATGCCGGTCAGCATGGCCAGCTTGGTCTGCTCTGACTCACTGAACGCCTTCAGGAAGAGCAGCAGCTACACAGGAAGTGACACATGCAGACAGGAAGGGACAGGGATGAGGGTGAGAGGCTCGTGCAAAGAAGGAGCGAGAGAGAGAGGGTGCCTCTACACTTGGCTTGTGTACGGTCTGTGGTTTTGACCGAGCTGTGACGTCACGTCCTGCTTTTTGGAATGGGTGTCAATGACACTTCCGGCTTGTTCAGGCTTGTATTTTTGGCAGTGGCAGATATTTCCTGCAAGCCGTCCGTCGCCGAAACTGCAGGCCGGAACAAGCCCCCTCACGCATTAGAAGGATTATATCTGTCAAGAGTTCCATGGATGTCTATTAAAGTCGGGGAGTTTGAAAATGAATGGGTTTCAAAGGGAGAGGGGGCGGGGTCACTTTATTTACAAACTACTATATATCAATATTAAAGATAGCAACATAAAAATCTGGTGGTGTTCACTTAAGGCCCAGTAGACTTGGAAATGACCCAAACATGTCTGAAATATCCCTTTAAGGCTTGCTTAACTGTACTTGGGACTTCACTAATATTAAGTCTCCAGACTAAATATGATCCGAAAATCTCTTCAGATTTATTTCTACAGATGAAATATCTGCCTCGTTCCTAATAAAATGTCCATAGATTGCGTAATATTTATGCTTGTTGTGGTCAATGTGCTACGGTTATAAACAACGATCAGGTAGTCACAACAATGGTATTTACCTTTTTGACTTCTTCTTCAAATGCCTTCTCTAGATATTTATATCTCCTTATGAGCTTATGGAAAACCTGTGAAGATAAAACAGAGACAATAGTTATTAAACACAAAACCAAATGCACCATGTGAGAAGGAAAGTTCTATTTCTATATAATTAAACTATGCATACACATTCTGCATAAAATGCAAAAACCTAAATTACATAGGTTGAGCCATTGCATATGCCTGCCCTGTACAGTACTAGGCCTACATGCCAGGTTTGGGTCTCAAAAGCAGAGACGATAATTAACTCAGAAAGGGGGGAAGGGGGAGGGGCACATTTCAATTTGGAAAGTTGTCACATAAAATACAGTAAAAGTAATGCAAGGGGGGAATAGTGCACTTTACTTTCAAATGAAGGGTACTGCTGTGTAATGATTTATGGATGACTTGCTTCTTGTCTATGTATGGACTACTGTATTCTTTTGCAGAAATTCTGATTGATTTTTTGTGAAGTTTTTGTGAAGTGAGGTATTTGATGAAGTAAAATGTGCTTTACAGTATGTGAATGGCTCTATTCATAGTTATCACGTGTCGTCACGGGCCCTGGCCGGCCCCCCCTGGCGGGCAAGAAGTGGACTTTCTCCATTGCACGGAGCGGGTGTCTGCGCTCTAACTACCTAAATGCCGGATAGTTGCTGTGCCATAGGCTGTGCCAACCGGCGAGGAGAGAAGCCTGGGTTGTGTCTGTGTCAGTGTTGCCAACTTGGCGCATTTGGCACTATATTTAGCTCTTTTTCAGACCCCCCTAGCGCCAAAATTAGTGAAAAACTCCTGGCGGAAAATCTAGTGCTTTTGTGCTGATGAGTTGGTGCGAAATTGGTTGACAGACGCCAGAGATAAAACCCTAATTTTTCATCATTTTTTCTCCTATGATAGAGTCCTCCTTTCTTCCAAGAAAGGACCATTAGTAACCAAAGGGCCCCTATAATTTTTTAACTCTTGAGATTGTAAAATGAAACCAAATGCACCCCAATAGTTAAATTATACTGTATTTAAACATCTGAATTACCTAATTTTCCAACATCAAATGGTGGTCCTCCGTGGCTAAAATGCAGAATAAATCGTGGGCCCTGGTATGAAAATGGTTGAAAACCATTGCTCTAGCGCATTCTACTGCATTTTGGATTTTGGCAGTTGGCAACACTGGTTGGCAACTTTGGTTATGTTTTCGTGTGTCTGGTGAAGGGTTCGTCAGAGCCTTCTCCGTGCTGCGCCGCTGGTGTGGAAGTGCAGGCGGCTGCTTGTGCTTCCAGTCGGGTTGGATTGGGGTGCTGTCGTGTGGGGGGAGAGGAGCTTCTTCGTTGTCGGGGTGGGGGTGAGTGGCTTTGCGCTGGCCGGGTGTGTAGGTACAGACACAGTAGCTAGCATAACACGACAAACTTCTAAATGTAAACCAAACGGGCCCGTTTGGTTCCATCTGTGCACAGTGCACTGTCAGAGTTGGGAGGGGGGGGGGTCTAAATCAGGGGTTTTCAACAGGTGGTCCTTCGGAGCGTTCCAGGTGGTCCCCAGCTAAGTTGTTTAACCAAATGTAACTCTTAAGAGTGTAGAAATTAAACCAAATGGACCCGTAAGCATCCATATCGCATGATATCCATCATGCAAATTAGTCCAAATCTACACTAGGACAGAAGCAAAAGAAATCTAGTTTTGGGGTCTGTCGGTCTAAAAATATCCTCAATTGGTGGTCCGTGGCTCAAATACTGAATAAATGGTGGGCCCTGGGATGAAAAAGGTTGAAAACCGCTGATCTAAATAGTCCTTGCTACTTAAAACAGCTAGGAAACTGCGTGTATTCTGTTTACAGCGACGTCCTTTCTGCCCGCCAGGGGGGCGGAGAAACCACGTGACTGAAAGCTATGAATTCCATTCAGACACAAGCGGCATGGGCAACCGTGCAAGGCATCAACCTGCTCACCAGGAGCAGTTAGTTGTTCAGAACCAGGATCGAGAGCATCCTGACCAGCTGCATAACTATGGGGTGGTTTGGGGGGGTACACTGCAGAAACAGTGCACAGTGAGAGCAGCTGAGAAGATTGTGGGTGCTCCTGTCCCTACAGGACATCTACAACACATGGTGTGACCCATGGCCGCGGGAACTATTTTA
This sequence comes from Benthosema pterotum, assembly GCA_039105355.1. Lineage (NCBI taxonomy): Eukaryota > Metazoa > Chordata > Actinopteri > Myctophiformes > Myctophidae > Benthosema > Benthosema pterotum. Next base: position 31,935,552 of record CM076970.1, read on the forward strand.
CAGTAGCAGGGGCTGAGCATGGAAGCGGGGGTGCGCAAAAATGCGCGTGCACGCGTTTCATGCACGCGCATTTTTGCGTGTTAAAGTACTCTTTAATTTCCCTCTCCACACACAAGTTATGAACAAATTGACAGACAAGATGCCTATAATGTGAAATAGCATATTTTTAGGCCTGGCCTAGGCTACATAAATCACTTGTTTTGAACATATAGGCTGAATGAATAGACCTACAGAATCCTCACGCAGGATATATAATCACAACACTCAACGCTCAACAGCAACACAAACTAAAACAACTGACAGTTCCAAACCCATCATAAACGGGCATATGCCTATTTAGTCCACACGAGATTTAGCAAGGCGCAAAAAATATAAATTATAGGCTAAACAGAGGAGCTGAGGTCCAGTAGGAGGTATATTTTTATAAGTCCCAACAGCAACAAGTTAACAGCGCAGCGCGCTTGGGTTCGGCGACCCGTGTGTTCACATCATCATCATCATCATCATCATCATCATCATCATCACACAGCCCTCCCCGTCAGAATCTACGAAGAGAACACAATACATAATAGGCCTATCTCACGTTAAATTTCAGCAGCAGACAGCAGTTCAGTTGGCACGGCGGCCATAGTAATTAGTTAATACTATATTATTTCTCGCATATTTCCCATATTCGTAAATATTAGTGAGAAATATTATAGTTAAATAGTAAAGGCTTTAGCCTACGTTATACTCCAAATGTGCTCTTGCGCTCCGGGCTGACGGCGAGGAATTCCCTCATCCCCTGCTGAACAGCACTGGTGCTGCTTCTTCTGCGACATTATCATCCTTTTCAACAAAGTTAGCACTCGTCCCCTGTACATTGCTGCTGCTGGGACGAACAACTTTTGGGCTTGGGCGGCCCACCAAAGAAATCACTTATCCGCTTCTGAGCCATGCTGACTGACAACACAACACTCACTGTTAGGCCCAGCTGACCGCTGGATTCAAACGGCGCGCACCGTGCGTAAAGGAAAGTTAACCGGAAATAGCCGGAAACAGCGTCAGCAGCCGAGCAGAGGTAATGATGAATATAAAAACAAAGACCCCACCAAAAATGCATATTTTATTTTAGTCTCCATTATAATAAAGTGACATATTATTATTGATATTATATATTTTTTATTTTATGTTATTTTTTCCTCCTGTTTTGGGGGGTGCTGTGCCTGGTGGAGGGGGTGCTTGTAGCTCCTGTCTGAGGGGGTGCTGTGTTTGAGGGGAGCAGGTGCTCCAGCCCCCCCAGCACCCCATGTTCCCTCAGCACATCTACAACACATGGTGTGACCCGCAGCAGACACTAACACTGACACTAACACTTGCCCGCTTGCCCGGGGCAAGTAAAAAAAAATGGTGGGGCAAGTGAAGACTGCTACCTGGTTGCCCGATTGGGCAAGTGTGCAACATAGAGCACTATAACACAACACAAGATAAATTTGTCTTGAAGGCAGTCATTTGGGAAACAAAACAGGCAAATTAACATACACATCAAAATGACCATTAATCTTCTACAGTGTAGACCTGGGCTAATTAAGATGATGAATTTTAAGAGTGTAAAAATGAAATGGACCCGCAAGGGTCCATTTGGTTTCATTTTTACGTTCTCAAGAGTTACATCTGGTTAACCAACTTAACTCATTAATTGCCCATTTTTAATGGATTAATCAAGCTCCCAGGCCCATATTTTGAATTCCAGTATAATATTTTGTGATATGACCACAATGTCACGAAATATCTCATTTTATGCATGAATGTCTCTGGTTTACACAGGGAAAAAAAATCATCTCTCTACCACATTCCATTGTTGAGTTATTACTGGCCATGCCACTATTCCTCATAATGCCAACAATATACCCCAATTTTCACATTTTTTATTTATCAAATTAATGCCAATCAAATAAAGCATATGATTCCAAATACTCAACATTTGGAGAGTTGATCATATACTATATGATAACACCCAGTAGGTGGCAGTAATGAGGACGATAGCCGGAAATGAAGCGCATTTCCGGTCACAGAGTAAGAGTACTTCCTGTTTATCCATGTCACTGTTGCTAGGCAGACTGTGTGGTTGTGTGATCATCATGAAGGCCTCGATCGGAGCGATCGTGTTTTCTATCATATATAAGTCAAATCAAGCTGTAATGACGCACCGATGGTTGGATTATGATCAGCGATGGACATACAGACCGCGCACGTGCAAGCGTGCACGCGACGATTTTGGCCATTACTAAGTGAGTAGAACCTGCCGTTAGCCGATCATGCTAAAAAATGCTAATCGCCTGAAATGAATGTTATAAAAATTAAGGATTAAATAAAGCGTCAACACACAGCGTCAAGGGCATCAAGGGCTTAGGTATTATAGCGTGTTTACAGCGTCAACAGCGCCAAGGGCAGTAAGGGAGTTAACTGGGGACCACCTGGAACCTGGGGGGCAAGTGACCATGACCTGAGGGCAAGTAGAACCTGACTTGCACTTGCCCGATGGGCAAGTGCCTCGGAGACCTTAGTGTCAACCCCTGTGCAGATCACAAGCGACCACACCCACCCCACACGCAGCTTCTTCAAACTCCTCCCATCAGGGAAAAGACTACGGGCAAGCTGGCTGAAGGACAGCTTTGTCCATCAAGCTGCCAGGATGCTGAGCTCTACCTCGCACTGTACTCACACAGTCCCTGGACTAACCACTGCCTCAACACTTGTGTGTGCACGCACACGCATGTATGCACCCATACACATAAGAATGATCCCTGGAATAACCACTACCTCAGCATCCGTATGCATGCACACACACACACACACACACAACTACAACTAAGGAAAGACTTTGTAGTTCTGTATGTACCTGTTGCGTGTGGCCATGACACTCACTGACTCTCACACACACACTCAGTGTCAATCATTCAATCATTGCCTGTGTCCTAACTCCCTCTGTCTGTCCCTCACTCAGTGACACACCCAGGCTTGCACAAGGAACCTGGGAGCCACACTATTTCAGCAGAAACCCTTTTGGAGTACCTGAGCATAAAGGCGTACAGCCGAGTGGCTTTCTTCAGTGGTGAACACACAGTAGGCTGTCACCTTGGTCTTGTCGCCCTCGTCGATGCGCGTACCTCCAGGAGCTGTGGTAGTGAATGTGAAATGAAAGGTTAAAGCACTAGACCATGTCCCGCATCTGAAGCCACTACCCAATCTGGGGATGACTAGATGGCAGATGGTCAGATTTTGATAATAGTAATGGTATATTTAAATATATGGAAAGTTGTTTTCTTTTCCTTTTTTTCTTTTTTTCCTATCTAAAGTGATTCTGGACTCTACACACCCTCTGCCAACCTGAGGAGGCAGCGGACTGGCCTCATGCTTCTTTCAATGCATGAGGAGTCCAAGCTGCCTTTTCACCTGACGGGGGAGTTTCCCTGGTTGGATGTAGCACATGGAAGGAACACGTTATTCCAATAAGAGGTCTTCACGGGTCCAAAACAATGGTTCCGAAATTAATCTGTGACACATTATCGATGCGAACTTGGTACGAAAATATTTTCAAATGGTTCAACTGAAACCCGAATGATTCCGTAACTATACGCCGCCAAGCCCAACCAAAATGCAATTAACGTCATTCAGAGTGTCCTGACCCAGCCAGGCAGATAAAAATGTAGACTTTGAGAAATAATATAGCTGAAGTACTGACCAATTACCATTTTATTATTAACGCGGCAGAACAGGAGAGAGATCCAGACAGAGAGAGTGTTTCTCTGCAGGCTGGAGGAGGATGCATGAGCCCTCCTCAGAAGACATTAAGCTAACACATCACATGTCCAAGTTCAAACATCTTATACTTAGTTTTCAGAATTATATTTCCCTCAGCCTAAAATTGTGATGGACCATTCAGAGCCCAGCCCACTATTCAAAGTGAGATTTATTTAGGGTGCCAACTGCCAAATTGATTTCTATGTTATTTCGATTATAAATTATGTTGCGACACATTGTATTGATATATTGCGTTTTTCCCACAATTACTTTGCTTTTATTACTCTAGAACATTTAAAACAATTCTAAACTATATAGACCATGAAAGGTTAATGCAGCCAGATAACCATCAGTCAGCCATCAGTCAGAACAAATACATACTGAATACAGACTAAATATCAAAGGAAAAACTATTTTGAAACTGGCGATTCAATGTTGATATCATGGCAGTAAGAATCGTGAAATATCGATTGTATTGCCCACCCCTAATGCCAGGCTAACAAAGGCAACAGCATGGTGATTATATGCTATTTATGTTCTTTTAGTTACCATAAATGGCTCACAAAGAGACACCATGAACAGTTAGTATAGTATAGCTTGATCATACAGTATTCATGTCACTGTGTAAATACTGCTGTTCATCGCTTCCTATTTCAATAAAGTAATAATCGGTGGCAATACAGTTCAACCTATTGCTCATGTGTTAAGGAGGAAACAGTCTGGACAAATATAGATAGAACATTTACCAACAAATGGGACCAACATTATTTTTAATGATATTCGTGCTGCTTACAGGGTTATCCTGTTTTTGTTACATTTATTATCCCAGCTAAGGGCTTATCCTCTATTACAGTGGTTTTCAACCTTTTTGATGCCAGGGCCCACCATTTATTCAGCATTAGAGCCACGGACCACCACTTGAGGACATTTTAGCCCCACAGACCCCAAAACTAAAGATTTCTTTTGCTTTTGTCCATCTTCTAGTTGTGTAGACTTGGGCTAAATCAGATGATGAATATTTTAACTCTTGAGAGTGTAAAAATGAAACCAAATGGACCCGCAAGGGTCCATTTGGTTTCATTTTTACGTTCTCAAGAGTTACATCTGGTTAACAACTTAGCTGGGGACCACCTGGAACCCTCTCAGGGACCACTGGTGGTCCCCGGACCACCTGTTGAAAACCCCTGCTAAGGGCTATTACACTGCTACAGTACCTTAACTTGAGCCAACCATCCGTCAGTATCTTGTTTTTACTGTAGGAGGCCTATTTCTATTTAACTTCAAATGTTCTATTTCTCTCCACTGCTTTGCTAGTGTTAATAGATATTTCCTATTCTAGATTTTAGATAATGTGACTAGATCTTGTGTACTATGAATAGATTTTTTTTCTAGTGTACAGTAGATTTTTTCTAGCATTACCAAATCCTTGCTAGTAGTCTTGTCTAGAGTAAATTGGTCTTTGCTACAGTGACTAAACGATTGATAGTGTTACTTGATCATCTAAACATTGTGAATGTGAGCCTTGGTTAGCAGGTAGTGTTTTTTGTGCACACTGGCCTGCCACCTACTGAAAGCTGCAATGAATCAAATCCTACTTGTAGACAGATTCAAGAATGAAGAATCAAGATAGACTGGATGTGAAGGAATGTGTTTTATGTGCATGCACTTGAGCTTGCTAAGAGATTATACTGTAGCAGAACGACAGGGAAGATAAACACTCTGACCAGTTTACAGCCAAGAGTAACACAGCTACCAGAAAAGTATTTTTCAAAGATGACTTGGTGAGGTTAAATATGCATTGCCTGCATTAGAAGTGGCATGACGTATAGAAATGAGACATGGGCCCTGAGGGTGGAGCATGAAGAGATGCTGAGCCAGAGCAGAGAGATGTGGATGATCAGATAGATGTGTCACTGAGGGAGAGAAAGACCAGTGCAGATCTGAGACAGGAGGATGTGAGTGGAGGCGGCCATAGTGGATGTGGTGAGGAGAGGCAGACTGTGATGGTACCCGGATACATAGTAAGGAAGGAAGAGAATTGTGTACTGTAATGTTGATTAATCTAGAGCAGTGGTTTTCAACCTTTTTCATACCAGTGCCCACTATTTATTCATAATTTGAGCCACGGACCACCGTTTGATGAAATTTTAGCCCCACGGACCCCAAAACTAAAGATTTCTTTTGCTTTTCTCCACAGTTCCAGGCTGGGTTTGGGCAAACAAAACAGATCAAACATACAGATCAAAGTGGCCATTAATCTTCTAGTTGTGTAGACTTGGGCTGATTCATATGATGAATATTTTAACCCTTGAGAGTGTAAAACATGAAACCAAATGGACCTGCAAGGGTCTGGTTAACCAACTTTTCATCTGTTAACCAACTTAGCTGGGGACCAGCTTGGAACCCTCTCAAGGACCACTGGTGGTCCCCGGACCAGTTGAAAACCACTGATCAAGAGGGGACACAATCCAGTGACTGGATTTAGAAGACCTAGAGAATCCAGTCCAACTCTTACTTGTCTTTGCTTAAGGAACATGAGATTAAGGAGATGTGTTTGATTAAAGAGAATATATTTAATCTGACAAAGCCACCATGTCTGGAGTGATGGTCTGACATGTTGACTGTTTCAGCCACCATGTCTGGAGTGATGGTCTGACATGTTGACTAAGAAACTAGTACTAAGAGACTAGTACTATGGTACTAGTGCCCAAATCAAGGCACTAAAGTTACCCTTTGGACAGCACAGTGTATTAACAGTCCCCAACTCAGGATTTGGGGGCACGCTGGCAGCCAACCAGATGGCACAGAGACCACATAATCCCAAAGTCCCTGCTTTGATTAAGGCAGAAGACCTGCATTGTGTGTCCTTCCCCTCTCTCTCTGTCCCAGATTCCTGTCTCTCTACTATCCTCTCTAAATAAAGAAAAAATATAAATTGATTGAAACAAATAATATGAATAACAGTAGCAGCAGGATTTGATAGAAGCTTCTCCAGTGCCTCCAGTCGGACAGAATGAATCGAGACTTTTTTGTCACTGTCTGAATTTGAAATAAAGAAATACAAGGGTGTTATTTTTATATTTGCACATTTCAAATTCCAAGTTTTTTTTTTTCATAAATGTATGCCCTACTTCAGTTTATGACACGGCATGATGTGATGGGTTATGAGCTAAATTGAAAGGTAAAGTCAGTGTTGTCAACTCGATGCATTTGTCACTATATTTAGCTTTTTTCCAGACCCCCCCTAGCACCAAAATTAGTGAAAAACTCCTGGCGGAAAATCTAGTGCTTTTTTGCTGGTGAGTTGGGCGAATTTGGTTGATAGGCGCCAGAGATAAAACCCTCGTTTTCCACCATTTTTCCTCCTATGATAGAGCCCTCTTTCCTTCCTAGAAAGGACCAATGGTAACCAAATGGACCCTTATAGATCTGTAACTCTTTTTACGCTCTCAAGCTCCCACTAGTGCCTTTTGGATTTTGGCTGGATGTTACACACGTAACATCCAGCCAGCTGTGACCTCACACAAGCAGCCTAAAGTCTAGACAGTCATCTAGGGACTCTCACCAAGCATGCTTCCCGCGATGAGGATGTCAAACAGGGTGTCGGCATAGCGGCGGTAGTCCAGACGCGAGCCTGTGACGTCCAGGAACTTGGCTAGAGCGTCCAGGTCCTCGCCTGCTTCATTGAGGCCCACGACGATTGTGTCTCGGAAAATTGTGGGCTCAAACTTCTCCTTTTCATCTGAGGGGCGGGGCAAGGAAATGCGTGTTAAGGAGACTTCGCAGGTGTGGTATCTTAAACACTTTCAAGTCAAGGACCACATTTGGTTTGGCCCTTAATTCCCATATAAAAAGATGTGCCAAGGAGGCTGATTCGTGTTATTAACATTTTGAAAATGTGGAACATTTCTGAATAGCCTAAAACCCTAGGGCCTAGATTTTCATCACCGCTAAACCCCTTATGCCTTAACTTCTTTGCCTTTTTAAACTATTTAAAAACATTTTTCAATAGTTAAAATGGCCAACCTAAAAGCTCACAACGTGTCAATAGATTGGCATGTTGAACTATTCATTTTATAGTTGAAGTTTTTCAAAATGGTAAAAAAAAGGCATAGAAGTTATTGATACAGTTAGGGTATAAAACAGTAGGTAAAGTTGTTAAACTGTTCCTCATTTGGCTATAGGAACCCCCTGGAACACCATCAAGGACCCTTGGGGTTGCCCAAAAACGCTACTTTATGAATCACCATCTTACTGGACATTACCAGATAATGCCCAGTCCCAGTGTAACTGGCTCACTTGTCTCACCACATTGTACAATAGGTTATGCAGACGTCATAGAATAATGTATAAACAGATGTACTTTTACGGCAGCATGAAGCTGGTGTGATTATCACAGCTATATTTAGCAGGGCATGGCACACAGGCCATTGTCCCTTTGAAGCTTTCCTGTAACCCAGAACACGGTTTGCTTGGCAAGGGCTTAAGCTTCTCCATTTAATCCAATGAGGATTCCTCATCACAAAGCCTACGATGTTAATTCCTTTCAATAGGCATTTTTTTGTTTTGTTTTGTTTTTTGGGTGTGGGGTCTTCTTGCGATGTGTACAGTGACTGACTGAGTGGGACAAACTCACTAGTTACTGATTTTCAGAAGCCAAAGCAATAAGTAACGCTGCCAAGTGGGAGACAGTTTAGTCGAATATTCTAATCTAACCAAATATATTCTATAGTTCAGGCATTGAGCAAGAATGACAGAAAAGGTGATGCTAGGAAACCTACACAGACAATTGTGCTTTGTGTGGATTAATCTAATCTTCAATTATTTATTTATTTAAGAATATGAAAGCAAAAAGCACTGAACTTTGCTCTTCTACAATAGCTTTGAAACCGGTTTCATCAAGTGCTGACATTTTTACCATTGAGCTAAGAGATCGTACCTGCTTCATCTTCAGGGGATAAATTGAATCTACTATGAGGTCAATGTTTTGTGGGTAGTTAGACAGATACTATCTATCTCCAGTTAGATATTGCCAATTTTCATACATCTTGTAGTACCTTGTGCGCAATATTTGTTTACTTTAAACTCAGACTACTACTTGAACATGTCTTTTCTCTGTTGTTTTTTTTTTTTTTTTTTGCATGATTCAATAACGCCTGTGGTAGATGAAGCAGCAGGCAGTCAGGGCTGTGCAGTAGGCACATGCCAACTAGCGTCTAGCACAGTCAATGGCACGTTTCCAGCAGCACAACACCACCATGACTGGGACATTCGCACTTGTTAATGTCTGAGAGCCAGTGCCATGGGAGGACTTGTGTAATAGCTGCTGGACAGTGAAAGCCATTGGACAAAAACAACCTGTTAGCACCACCGTAAACTGGAGGCCAGCTGGCCTGATGGAAGGGCTAGAGTTAAGGGCCTGTGTCACAACCTGTTGGCCTGGTGTGTGTGTGTGTGTGTGTGTGTGTGTGTGTGTGTGTGTGTGTGTGTGTGTGTGTGTGTGTGTGTGTGTGTGTGTGTGCGTGCGTGCGTGTGTGTGTGTGTGTACTGGGCATGCGCGTATGAACGAGCAAACTATGTGTGTGCTCACTGTTCACTTTCACTAATCTCATGCAATAGGCATTTTGAAATAATATCTCATAAACAGGGGTAATTTATATCCAACACATATCCACATGCAAATCAAACTATGTGACTATAAAATCTAGTGGTGGATGTTTTGAAATGCAGACTGAGATGATTTATTAGATTAGACACATTACAGATACAAAATGTACAAATAAATTCATTATTTTTATTTGCAAGGACTCCTTATATGAAAGGACATCATTCTTAATTGGGCTCTATAAATGAGGCAATTCAATGAATGTATGCTGGAGATACCAATATGTATGTAATGAATAATTAATTCTTTATTCAGTCACATTGGTGCTCACCCCTTTTTCTGGTCTTGAACCTCTGGCCTGTGAGCACTGGTTTCTGCTGCTTACCGGTATTCATAAAAGTCCTGAAAGCAATACACACACACACACACACACACACACACACACACACACACACACACACACACACACACACACACACACACACACACACACACACACACACACACACACACACACAGAAACTGAACCTCAGAAACTGCATCTCATGCGAACTTAATTAATAATAGCTTTGTTGTCGGATCAGGAAACCGAAGTCCGGAAAATCCTGTATACTGGTCACATGTCACTGTCATTCATTTGAGATAATAAAAGGACATCTTTAACAGCCACAAAAAGACAACCGACATTAAATGGATTGACACGCAAGTGATTTATTACTACAATAATTGTGACAAACACTGTATTCTGGGATACAGTACCACTTACCTGTGTGTCCACTAGTCACAACTCACAAACACAGATTTCTTAATAAACCTAGATAAACTTCAAAGCTCAGTGCTTACCAGCTGTGAGCGTCTTGCACCAGCACTGAGTTAAACAGTTGTTAACGGAGCGGTCGCTGTGTCTGAGAGTTCTCTCATTCGCCTGCCAACCCTGTGCTCTGTGCTAAATATAGTGGGCTCATCCCTGCAGCGCAAACCTCTCTCTCTCTCTCTCTCTCTCTCTCTCTCTCTCTCTCTCTCTCTCTCTCTCTCTCTCTCTCTCTCTCTCTCTCTCATCTTTTACTGGGGACACGTGTCATATTACTGAAAGGGAATGTGTAGCCATGGCTAATAACATACCCACACAGTGTCACATACCCACGTACAAATACAAAACCATACAACAAAAACACCTGTCTGGCTGATCAACACGAGTCAATCCTTTTTTGACATTACATTTTCTAACAGCTGCTGCTATAGACTCACATGGTGAAAGTTCTCAAAAATAAATTGTGATCTTGTATTTTAACAACACTGCATAGTGAAATTGACAGCCATTTGTATGTCAGACCTTTGAGCAACAGGCTTACAGTACGGTGACCAGACTGAGGGGATTGAGCACTATAGGCTAGGTCAGGGATTACAGCACTTTCTAATCCACAACATCAATCCTGGACTGCCTGTCTGCTGCAAACAGACAGAGTCTGCCCACTACTCCTGGCAGTTCAGTTCATAGGCAACCTTAATTGGAATGTTGTTAAGTGTTAGACATGGTTGGGTGTTAGTAAAAGTAGTGTTAATGCCACTGGTTCTTCATGCACCGGGACCAGTCATTTTGAGGTTCTCATACACAGCTTATAATAGTCATTGATAGTTGAATGTTATCATACCATTACACAGGCAGCCACAGTAGGTAACTGTGGTGCCAACATTGGCATGAGGGCATCATATACAGTATACACTTTCATAATGGGATAAGTATGAAAGGATTTTTCCTTTAAATTCATTTTCATGCAGTCAATTAAATTAAGTACCCACACATCTGTAACCAAATCACTGTCCTTCACATAATTCTACTTATTGTTTTGGCATAATTAAAATTGCAGGTTCGTGTGGCAGCTGGATGGCACACTGGCTATAACCACAAAATAAAAACATGGCCCTTATTAAAGGGGAATTCCACCCATTTTCAAAATTTTGAAAAAAGGGGGTCTGAAAGAAAAATCATTATGGTGAAATACATCTTGATGATGTCATCAGATGTATTTCACCATGTTAATGATTTTTTCAGACCTCCATTTTTTGGAAATTCAGAATTGGGGGAACTTTTTTTAATCATGTCTAAGGTATATTAATGACATATTAAAATGTTGGAAATGGGTGGAGTTCCCCTTTAATAAGGTGCCCCAGTGGGACTTGTTAGCCTTGCCGTTAGCCTTGTCATGCATATTTCCAAATGATTGGATGATTGGCATTAGTCACAGTCAATCCCCTGCGCCTGAAGTGCAATGATGTGCCAAACTTGAAATCACAAGCGCACCTGTCCTGGAGAACAACAATAAGAGCACTTATAAATAATCTTCACAATCACATCAAAACATGTGTAGCCTATATTTAAATAGTTAGCCTATATCCTATTCTGCCTGTAAAACATAATAGCATATGAATTGGCTATTACACGATTACGGACCGTGTTCTGACAGCGTCAAGTGCCAACTTTGTGGTGGAATAAGTAGACAAAATCGAAATATTCGTACAAATCTAAACACGTTGTACTCAAATTGTATAGGTTATTATTATTATAGTCAAGACTCTCTTACCTGACTGTGGTTGACTCGATCAATAAGTGGAAGATATGGTTTTGAGTTGAACTTATTCCCCTAACCACTGTAGCAGCTTCGCTCAGCGTGGTTAAATCACCCAGACAGAGAAGAATCCGCAGGGATGTGGAAAGGAGCAGAGCCCGAGTATAAACATAGTTACGCAAACTCCGTTCACTTCACGGGAGCAGTCCAATGGCGGTTACATGGTCTTCTGTTGTGGAGAACAAATAGGGACAGGTCTTGGACCAGAAGGGACTTTAATGACCGCTCAAATCCCATTATTTTAAATGGTTCTGTAGAAAGAGCACAAGATAAACATAGAATATACTTCAGTTGTTGGTGTACAATAGTTGACATGTTGCACACATGCTTAAAATGCTCTTATTTGCGCGGACACATGCTCTTATTTGCGCGGGCCACGTTGAAAACAATGTTTTTCCAACCCAGTTTGTCCCAATTCAAGGCTACATGCACAGCGCGCAGTTTCTGGCACCTCAATGTCGCAACTCCTCTACTACATGGCTCTGGTATGGAGACAGTGGAAGGGGGTGGGAGTCAGACATGATTTAAAAGTGTACCTTTAACACCCAAGAAAATATTATACCGCTATGCATTTAAAACGTATGAAAGTTTGGCAAATGTAATTATTTGGCAAGTTCAATGGCGTATAGTTATTTGTGAGAAGTTGCGTTTGTCGGACTACATCAATACCCCCCTGCCGTATTTATAATGGTATCTTCCAATGGTTATTAACTCTCCCAGTGCCAGCATGCAGCTTTCAACTTGACCAGCATTACTTTACCCAGTAACTACTGTTACCTCCTCAAATAAAAGGCTGTCAAACCAACATACATCTGATATTAAAACAGACAATGATGGCTGCATCAAAGAAGGGAGATCTTTCTGCGTCTGAATGGAAGCTTCTACAAGCTATAGCTGCAGGTAAAGTTTTCTTTAATTTAAAGTAAATTAAATGTGAAATTTCAAATATCGATCAAATATCTCATAAGAAGTAGGTTGGGCAGTAACTAATTAAATAGGCCTAATGCAATTACAGTAATATATAATAGGCCTATAGGCCTATTATATATTACTGTAATTGCATTATATTTTCCATCAAAAGTGAAGTAAAGATATTACTCGGCCAAACTGTGTAATAAGTAATGTGTTACTCTGCCATAACATGCCTCTTTACTTATTACTTTTGAGCTTGTTGCATGTGAATAGAACAGATTTGCAAGCTATCAACAGATAACAACATAGACGCACTGTAGTTTGTAGATCCAAATCCACCACAGCATGTACACAGGATGCTGTGGTGGATGCAAGTTGTCATTAAACAGATTGTGTTGTACATCTCTTCCTTTGTGTGTGGGAATATGTAGTGTAAAGTAAATATATTACTCTAATTTATAATAATATTGTCCAATAATAGATAATATTGCCCAACACTATTGCCCAACGCGCATAATTGATATATACTGTATGATATTCGTACTTAGACCTAAGCAAGTTGTAAGTAATAAGCAATAGTAATAATAAGTTAATTTTAATATCTAATACCTAACAAGTAATGCAAAAAGGTTGACCAAACAATATCCAGAGTGACTGAATAATTATAGTTATCAATAATTTATTTTGTATTAACATGTGGTGTTTATCAATGTGTTCCAGTTTAAACAGAACATCAATATATTTTACAATCACATGTACAATGAGTGAGTGACGTTGTTTATTCATGTGATGTTAGGGCCAACAACAACTAAGAGAATCTGCTGCAGTAAAGCTGTGCCTTATGCATCCCAATACCAATGTGAACCTGTTGGAGAAGAACGTCATCTGAATGTTCTTGATTCTGTTCATTTGTAGATGATTTGCAGGAGGCAGACATGTTGCTTGCAAGCACAGATGTACAAGTGGATTGTTTGGATGAGGTATGAAGACTTCTTTATTTATGACTTTGACAAGGCTTGTAAGAATATGTTGTACTTGATTATAAACTTGAGTTTCTATTCTGGGGCAAACATTAAGCAAAAAATAGTAGATCTACAAGCTCAGAACTTGGTTGATTGGCTATTTTTGGCAAAGATACAGTATTTAGTGTTGAGGGAAAACTGGAGAGGGCCTAGTACAGAGCCCAGGGGGAAACTCAGACTATTACTAACTCATACTATTATATAGAGGAGGCCTGATTTAATTTAGCACTTGTACTTCTTGGGGAAGCTATATGTTGACATCTTCACAACAGCAGTTATGGAAAGCATATGTTGCTTATTGTTTCTGAGACACATGGAGGTGACAGCCCTTCAAGGTACTTCAAGTCCCACAAGTGTTCCGAGACTGTCAAGATCAGATGCGGTGTGTGTGTGTGTGTGTGTGTGTGTGTGTGTGTGTGTGTGTGTGTGTGTGTGTGTGTGTGTGTGTGTGTGTGTGTGTGTGTGTGTGTGTGTGTGTGTGTGTGCGTGCGCGCGCGCCTACATGCATGGCTGCAGACCCAACCCAAACTGCGTCCTAATCCAAAATCTTTTGCCAAATGAACCCTGCACAATACAGACATTAGGGTTCCTGCGGTTAATAAATTGCCTCTCTATCCTACATCCAGCATGGCATGACGCCGTTGATGCATGCAGCGTGTAAGGGAGAAGCAGACATATGTGGCCTCCTGCTGCAACATGGAGCCAATGTCAACTGTAACCAGCATGAATATGGATACACCGCCCTCATGTTTGCTGCTTTGTCAGGTGGGTCTGACTAGCATACCATCAAATAATTCCGAGTTCATTTCACCAAACCAGACATTTTGGGCTTAAACATGACTGTTTGCCTCTTGAACCAATGCAATACAGTCCTTTAAATTCTCAGTTCACTTGCACAAGACCTTTCTATCATTGCAACCACTAACCAAGTGGCGTCCCCCGGGAGACGCCGAGGCTATACTTTGTCCTTTATTCTCCTCTACAATCCCAATGCAGAATGTTTGCCCAAATCGTCCCAGAATGCAACAGAAAGCATCTGTCAAGGTCTGTCAACAATTGTCAAGGTGTCCTTGAATTAGGACGCCTTCTGAGTCTGAACACTCCAATCGAGTGTGTGG
The DNA here is from genome assembly GCA_039105355.1 of Benthosema pterotum. Classification (NCBI taxonomy): domain Eukaryota; kingdom Metazoa; phylum Chordata; class Actinopteri; order Myctophiformes; family Myctophidae; genus Benthosema; species Benthosema pterotum. Next base: position 31,950,619 of record CM076970.1, read on the forward strand.
CCTACAAAGGAAGGAGTGTTCATTCAGGTGTCAATGAAGAGGTGGTTTAGAATGTGATTTCAGGAGATTATGCAGCCATACAGCCTGTGTCTATTTTTTGTTTTTTCTTTTATAACAAGTTAACATTGACCACAGCAACATCTCTCAGTATCTCTATTTGCTGATTAGGCCCAATTATCTCACTTTGCATATTGTTCTTACCAGTGAAATACCATATCTCCAATCCTTTTTTATGGTTGGGAGTGATCCTGTAGCTCTATGCATCATCATCATAAAAGGCACTGCTCAATATACATGGTGGTGATTATTACATAAATGAATTCCCTATGGCATACTGTACTAGAGATGTTCCCCAAAGTAGTGAAAATAACCTACTGTACTACTATTATATACCTTGGTTTTGGGAGAATTTGACACACAAGCTGTCTGACCCGACAGTGACGACATATTTGATTATGTATATTTGATTTGATCTCCACAGGAAAGAGTGACATCACCAGCATGCTGCTGAATGCAGGAGCAGATACTGGACTGGTGAACTCTGTGGGTCGCACTGCTGCTCAGATGGCAGCGTTTGTGGGTAAGGGTGTTTTTAGGGGGGCCCATATAATATGCCCAGATTTGTGTGTCGATCTGTGTGTACCTCGGAAATGAGTTAATTGGCTGTGCACAGAATTTGATATGTATGATAAGAGCGCCCCTCGCTTCACACCAGGGTGTAAACATCATGTCATATGGCAGCCAAATCTATGTTTTTTTTTTTGTTTGTTTAATACAAGTACAACATTTGATGAAGAGCTCCTCCCTTCTCACAGGTGTAATTTCTTTCTAAACCCTCTATACTGAATATGGCTCTGGGCCACCTGCATCCGAAACAGTTGAGAAATTACAGAGTTTTTATAGGCAAAACAACAGGACAAAAAAGACCTGTAGCCTATCACAGACATGCTTCTGTGCAGACTAATGTCGAATATTCACCATTGCAACAAACAATGGGTGCAATTCCAGATCGCTTGGTGTAGCCAGGTATGGTGTAAGTCCTCTCATTGGCTGCATGGCAGCAAATCAGGTTTGGGGCCGTGCTCATTGGTTGCATGGCAGCAAATCAGGTCTGGGCCCTTGAGGTAGGCCCGAAAGCCTATACCACCAGGCCTGGGCCTGGGCCTACCAAATAGTTATCCAGAATAATTCAAACCAGTCATCAAGAGCTTCAAATCATGATGAACAAAGCAGGGAGTGCAGTAACATTTTTAATTGGGGGGGGGTCAGGTGATTTCTGAATCTTTTGACTTGCAGGTTTTAATTATTCTGGGTAATTATTTGGTAAGCTCAGGCCCAGGCCTGGTGGTATAGGCTTTCGGCCTACCCAAGGCCCCAGACCTGATTTGCTGCCATGCAACCAATGAGCACGGCCCCAAACCTGATTTGCTGCCATGCAGCCAATGAGAGGACTTACACCATACCTGGCTACACCAAGCGATCTGGAATTGCACCAAACAATGTCATTTGAGCCAATCCCATTTCTCTACATCTATAATACTGTGTTCTGTCTTTTACTTTGTCTAGGTCAGCATGACTGCGTCACTTTGATCAACAACTACTTCTCCCGGGCCAGACTGGACCATTACACCAGACCTCAAGGTCTGGAGACGGAACCCAAGCTGCCTTCTAAACTGGCAGGACCCCTTTATAAGATTATTATGACCACCAACCTCAATCCTGTCAAGGTGGGGACTGTTGTAGGCAGGACATTTCCAAATGTCTGTCTATGTGTGTCTGTACTTGTGCCCAAACTAATCTCGCAAGCCACTTGAACGATCAGCACCAGATGTCTTGTGTAAACCAACATAAGTGCCCACCAGGTATAGCTGCCAGCTGTGTATTCTCTCCCTGAGATCTTGTGTGTTGTTCAAATTAATGATGAGCAAGACAACGTCTATGGACTCTCTTGTACTTTATATGAAGCTGGGTGTGATATAACTGGAGTGCCATACTATACTGTATTAAGTACAGTCAGTTCAAAGCAGGCCTTAGATAGCCTGGTGCCCTTTGAATTCCACCAGGTGCACATGCATGCATGCAGCGATCATAGTGGCACCCCACCAACTTTAAGCCAGTCTAAATATATCTGTCTAGAAGTGAATGCAGGTCACCATTTGTGATAACATGGTTAGGCTCCCCTCCCGTGCATGAGAATGCATTAGCAACTTTCAATCTGGTGTCTCTGTTTTGGGCAAGATGTCATTATGGGCAAAAGTTCTCTAAAGAAATTGCAAAATTATCTACAATCCCCAAAATTGTGTAAATAGATTTGTGCAGAGAAAGAGAATATGCAGTGGCTTGTGTTGTGTAACATGTTTTATTTACTTTCAACTTGGAAATGACACATAGCATAAACAATAGCGTCAAGTAATTAATATCTTTTACATTATCAAATGTGAGTGAGGTAGCAGAGGTACAGTACGTAGCCTAATATTATAATTTCTCTGTGCTAGGCTGTGCCAAGTAACACTTTGTTGTGATGTAATAATGTTTTTTTCATATCAAAGACCCCAAATTGAAATGTAAATGTACTTGGCTCTCATATAAGATTTGTGTTGTTGTGTTACTAAACTCGGTGACCCCGCATGGAAGCCACAGTGAGAACGCTTGATACGTGCATCTAACCCTGTTTGAAATACATTTTGACTCTGATGAAGTGGTTCATGAATATCTTTGTATGTTTTTTTCTGCATGGTGCGTGGGCCTCACTGCTACTGCTGTCAGATGGTGATGCTGGTGAAGGAGAATCCTGTGCTGCTAGATGAGGCGGCTCTGGAGAAGTGTTGCGGCGTCATGGACCTTCTCTGTGAGCAGTCTGTGAAGCAGCAGGACATGAAGGAGGTGCTGGCCATGAAGATGCACTACATCGGATGTGTTCTGCGCAAATGCCTGGAGTACCTTCATGATCACGACGAGCAACTGGACGCACTAGTCTACAAGTTGGTTTTCAAACGCAATCATGTTTGTGTTTACTTGTTCACAGAACAAGTAAACACAATCACAAAATTCTGGGAGACACATTCCTCAAAATAGCTGATCTACAAAGTTACAACACATTGGGCCCTATTTTGATTGTCTTATCTATCAGATTTTACGTCTTAAGTCAAAACTTGGAGGTGTAGCAAAGCTTGGCTGTTTTGATTGGCTAGACAGCTTTGCCACACCTCCAAGTTTTGACTTAAGACCTGATACTTAAGACAATCAAAATAGGGCCCATTGAGTTGCAATGCGTTGCAACGTGTTGTGAGCTTGTAGATCCTCCATTTGATATATGACTTAAGTGAATGAATCAAAAGTAGTTTCACCTGCTATCCAATTATGTAAATAATTGACTAATTTGTATATGCCTAATGTCATAGTCTGCTAAGGGGAAGGGACAGTGATGGGTTCCCACAGTACCAGGAGAAGTTTATCAGAGACTGTATCAAGACGTTTCCATACTGTGAGGGCACACTTCTTCAGCAGCTGATGAAAACCGTTGCACCAGTGGAAACAGTAAGTGTACTTTTGTACAATTTAATCACAGTATACTAGTGAATATACTGTAGATACTAGATATGTGTCGGAAAATAAAAAGGAAGGAAACAAGATCAAGCTCCTTCAATGTAGAAAGATATATTTAGCAGTGCTCCAAATCAGTGCAATTACAAAATGCACCTTAACAGCAAGAAACACTAAAATGCTGTTGACATACCAATAACACATTTCAAACTAAACTTCTTCCTCAGACTGCATTGCAAGAAACCGTCTTTTCTCAGAACCTTCCTATAGTATTGTTCAATATGCTTTTGTATTCAAAGAAAGAAAACTACGTTTTCATTATTTTCTTCCATTGCTTTGGGGCAACATCATGGAAACTCCATTTCTTATGTGTTATGCTTATTATAGTGGAGAAAAAACAAGATTATTTAGATTCCATGGTTATTTTTCTTTTTAGTATTAATCCAGTTGATCTTGACGCACCAGAACCCATGAGACAATTGAGACATGAGACATTTCCACTCTGATTTCCAGGGCACTGACCCGACAGCTGTTTCCATGCTAACCCAAGCCCTGACAGGCCAGATGGCCTTCGTGGATGCCGACTACTGTGCCACATGTGGGGAGAGAGGTGCAGATAAGAGATGCTCCCTCTGCAAAACAGTAAAGAAATGTCTCATAATGTTTGTCAAAAATTGATGGAAGAATGCACTAAGATGCATTAAGAAATCCAAAATATGCTTCATAAAGGACAATGTTTTAACCCTTTTGTTTGCTTTTGTCTTGAAGCTGACATACTGCAGCATGTCCTGTCAGAGGCTCCACTGGTTCACCCATAGAAAGATTTGCAGATCACTTCAGAAGACTGTGAGCCAAGAAAAGGACACCCCAAGGCTGAAAGAACTTAAAGGTGCTGATCATGTTATCTCTTTCATCTCTCTGTTCTAGTGCTACAATGATTTTCTTAGTGATAATATATCTATAGATCACTTTTTCAAATGAATCCGATAACCAAGTAACCCTTTTTAATACATTTTTTTTTAAATAATTTGTTGTTGTTCAATAAATCAACACAAGAAATGTGAAGGGAATTATTTTATACTTCATTATGCACAGTCAGTTAAACAATTAAATTGATTAAATGTTGAACTGCTACCTTGACATAGCCTATCATTCTCAAGGCTTCAAAATCACTACTACCATAACTATTTTGCTGTTTTATGTTTAGAAACATTGAAAACTTTGGGAAGATTTGGGAATCATTTTAGATTAAGGGTATTCATGCACAAAATCTTTTCAGATTGGGGACTGTGGCCAAATTGGGATCCTCTTTGACATGAAAATGTTTGGGAAGGCCTGGTTCAGGCTGCCACCTAGTGTTTAGTAAAAGCAGTGGCTCTGTCCTTCTCTGCTCCCTGTCAGATGATGAGAGTGACTTGGTGAAGGAGACAGCTAACTTCCTCCAGGAGCTGTGCATGAGGGCGGAGGAGGAGGTGGCTGCTGCAGCAGGCTGTCCAGGAGACATGCTGGGTGGTCACTCCGGCTCTGTCCAGCACCACCCCTTTTAATGCCTTCTGGTAGGAGATATAGGGCACACTTTCTCAAACAGTGGGTTAGTTAAGTTTATTTTTTAATAAAGACATACTGTTACATTTTAAAATGGACAAACAAATCTAATCTATAAATACAAGAAAATAATTTAGAAGTATAGTGATCTACAAGCTCGCAACACGGTGCCAAAGAGACATATTGTGAGAATGTAGATTTGCTCTTTCATTAGTTTTGGTCCTGGGGCAAACATCTACTCTCTCATAGAGACTTGAAAGGTGTGGGAACCGTCCACTAGGCCCAGGGTATCCAAGTGTGGCTTATAGATAGATTTAAAATCTCCTTTGTACCTTCTACTGTAAAGTATGTTATAGTGTATGTTTGCGGGGCTGAAGCAGGGGTAGAAGGCCTGACCAAATTGTTTTCCCTTGTGGACATTAAAGTTTACCTTGACCTTGACCCAAGAATGAGAAGATGGAAGACCATCTTCGATGGATGGCCCGGAACAAAACTACAAACTCTATAGCATTTGTAGCGTTCAATTGAAACCATGTGTTTTTCTACTGTCGATAAACCAATTCCATATTGCAAGAATGGGTTTTGGTCCAGCTCGCCTGTTAAATGTTAGGTTTGACAATAACATTTTGACATTCTGTCAGCTGGCTGTAAAATTGTTACAATCTTCAACAATAATATACTGTGTGCAAGCCCATGCACGCACATGCATGCGTGCACGCATGCACACACACACACACACACACACACACACACACACACACACACACACACACACACACACACACACACACACACACACACACACACACACACACACACACACACACACACACACACACACACACACACACACAGCTACAGTATATAGGCTATAGTAGGTGTGATAGTATGTTGTAGTGCCAGGTTTCAGCATATGCTGATGTACAATTACTGAACATACTGTTTCCAAACATGGGAGGAATGAAGACTTTTGATGATAACTATATTGGACTTGTTGAATTGTTTCTTCAAAAACACATAGATGTATGATATAATACTGAAGCAGTTTGTTCTAGTATGTTGTTTGCCAATGTGCCTAATAAATTTGATTTAGTATGGTCCAATGGAACTCTGTAAGGACATTTTATATAAATTCTTTCTTAGTCATAGGCCAACTTATGGAAAAGAACGGTTTGCACTTGCAAGCAATTGTTTATGAGGTGTACTTTTTACACCTTTATCATATTAAGTGCCTCTATAACTCAGATGAGACAAGTTTGAGCAGTGGTTGGAGCCTACAGTAGATTCCCTTGTGTATAGGATACATAAACAATACTTTTCAAGTTATTGAAAATGTTTCAGGATGATAGTTGTAACACTAGATGGCAGCTTCCCACTTTCATCAAAACTCCTAAATAAACCCTCAATTGTTTTGCCTTTACTGTAACTTTTGACAAGATTAAAGGATTACATGTCTGACCATGTCTTCACAGCAAAGATTATCTTCACTTAGGGGTCATTCAATTAGAAAGAGAAAGAGAGGATTTTTTTGTTCTTGAGGGAAGAAAAAGTCGAGATTCAACTTCATAACTTATTCATGTGTGTGTTCAGGTGTTCATATACCTACCCATACCTGCACTTTGTAAATTCACTTAAAAAAAAAAAAAAAATCTCTAAACCTCAGATTTACAGTCTTCTTAGCTAGCCCTTGAAGGAACATCTTCAAAGTAGGTAGGGTTTCAGGTTGTGGAGGAGAAGGGGCCCTGAATCTTGTTGCACTCACTTTCTCACACATGAGGGACATCCTACGGCAATGCGGCGGAGTTCTATAGACATCACTCTCTTTTCCCGCGTGCATTGTTCTGTGTGCTCTGCAGCGGTGTGTGTCCCATGGGAGAACACTGGACCCTACGCTCATAGGCACAACTAATAAGCATGGTCCCTGTCACGGTGCCTGTCAATAGAGTCATAACTCAACCCCCTTCCTCTCAGTTCCACTCCATTATCTGGCAGCTCCGCTCACCGATATGTCATCCTCCTCACTCTGGGGCTGCGGAGATGCATAAAAGGGTCGATCTCAAATTTCCGGTTTCAGAGATGTAAAAA